>JAJLVY010000095.1:0-24884 GCA_030570475.1 Liangdongia dendrica
TCACTCACGGTATGTACAACAGTGCTGCTGTCCGTGGTTTGGTTGAATCTTGGGCTGCTGACTCTGTTTCCTCAAGAGTTCGTGCATTCAACGTTAACTTTGTTGGTATGGTTTTGCCAAACGACAAGTTGACCACTACTTTGGAACACGTTGGTATGATTAACGGTCGTAAGGTCATTCAAATTGAAACCAAGAATGAAGCTGATGATGTTGTCTTGAGTGGTGAAGCTGAAGTCGATCAACCAGTTTCTACATTTGTTTTCACTGGTCAAGGTTCTCAAGAACAAGGTATGGGTATGGACTTGTACGAAAAGTCTTCTGTTGCTCGTGAAGTCTGGGACAGAGCTGATGCTCACTTCTTGAAGACTTACGGTTTCTCCATCATTGACATTGTTAAGAACAACCCACATGAATTGACGGTTCACTTTGGTGGTGAAAAGGGTAGAGCCATCAAGAAGAACTACACACAAATGACCTTTGAAACCATTGTTGATGGTAAGGTTGTTTCCGAAAAGATCTTCAAGTCTATCACTGAAAAGACTACTTCCTACACTTTCAAGAACCCAGGTGGTTTGATTTCTGCTACCCAATTTACACAACCAGCTTTGACTTTGATGGAAAAGGCTTCCTTCGAAGATTTGAAGGCTAAGGGTTTGATTCCAGCTGACTGTATTTTTGCTGGTCACTCTTTGGGTGAATATGCTTCTTTGGCTTCTTTGGCTGAAGTTATGTCCATTGAATCTTTGGTTGAAATCGTCTTCTACAGAGGTATGACCATGCAAGTTGCTGTTCCAAGAGATAGCTTGGGTAGATCCAACTATGGTATGGTTGCTGCCAACCCAGGTAGAGTTTCCAAGACCTTCTCTCAAGATGCTATGCAATTCGTTGTTGATGTCATTGGTAAGAGAACTGGTTGGTTATGTGAAATTGTCAACTACAACGTTGAAAACCAACAATACGTTGCTGCTGGTGACTTGAGAGCTCTAGACACATTGGGTAACGTTTTGAACTTTATCAAGATACAAAAACTAGACATTGACAAGTTGCAAGAACAACTATCTTTGGAAAAGGTTGAAGAACACTTGAACGAAATCATTGATGAAGTTTCCAAGAAATCCACTGCTAAGCCACAACCAATTGAATTGGAAAGAGGTTTCGCTACTATCCCATTGCGTGGTATTTCTGTTCCATTCCACTCTAGCTACTTGAGAAGTGGTGTCAAGCCATTCAAGGCCTTCTTGGAGAAGAACATTTTGAAGGAAAATGTCAAGCCAGACAAATTGATAGGCAAATACATTCCAAATTTGACTGCTAAACCATTTGAAGTTACAAAAGAATACTTTGAGGAAGTTTACAAGTTAACAAACTCAGATAAGATTAAGGATGTTCTAGACAACTGGGAGAAGTACCAAAAATAAATAATTCATTAGTGTGGTGTTAATTGAAGTGTTTATGACTTGGTGTTCTTTCTCTTTTAGATGTTGCTAATTTTTAACAGAACGATTCTAATTTAATATATTTTATTTATAGCGTTTTATTTCATTGTTTGTCATTATTATTTTTTGTCTTTGTAGTTATTCAGTCTTCTTGTCACATATACTGCGTGTGGTTAAATATATATGCCTACATGCTACAAATGCTGAATGCAAGTGTTTGTATTAAGCGATTAATGTATGGAATGCCAGATCAGTAAATGAATTCAACCAAGGACCCTCGAGTTCCTTCAATAATTCTAGTTTAGCCTGAGTGAATGATGATTCAATCGTATCATAGTCAATTGCTGGTTCGGTAAACTTGAATTTTGACTTTCTGGATTTCTTCTTAGATACCATTTGGAAACCAGTATCAACATTTGGAGCAGAACTGGCTTCTAGTAGATGAACCAGTTTAGCTAATGTTGGATATTTTTCGTATAGTTCTGACTTTGTTAGTCTTTCAGTATGTGTCAAGATGTTGTTAGCTAATAGGAACCTTGGTGTCTGTGTTGAGTAAACGACGTTAGTTAGGTCTAAAGGAGCATGTGGCATGAAATGTAGCAGGTTATCACTTGGTTTGAAATCTTCTGCAACGTTGAACTCTAACTTTGCCAACAGGGCAATATCTAAAGGTTCAAACACAGGGTCATACAGAGACACTCTGGAAGGTGCAATATCGAGATGTTCCACTATCAGCGACAGCAATGCAAGTTGGAATAATGCTGGTGTTTCCTGGGAGGGAGATCCCAATGCAATGCATCGTATCGCGTCAAACCCGTTGGGTATAATATCTGTGATTTCCTGAAATAATTTCGACGCTTTGATAACCTCTTTCTTCGCATCTAAAGCGGCAGATAAAGCTGTAATATCGCTCTCTTTGGTGCTCTGAGGGTCTCTAATAGTTCTCTTAGGGACACTCACAAAATTTGAACCCATGCTTGTCACTCACTGCCAGGGGATTCGAGCAACTCGCTTCTAAAACCAGTAGACGCTAAGCTTTAGTAGAGCTACTAACTTCGAACCTCATCGCCCACGAAGAAGGCCTCGGTATTTACCGTTTCTGAAAGCCGCCGGGACGGATGATATCCGAGGGTGATGGGACCAAAAATTTTTTTTCTGAAGAAGTCAAAGTTCTTTTATGGAGTAAAAAATGGTTTTAGAGTGATTATACAATAAGTTTTGAGGTATACCCGCCTGATTGTTTGTCATTTTCAGAGTAATCCAATTGCTATTCTTCCCAGCTGATTTTGCTATACTGTCTTTTTCTTATCCACCCACAAAAGTCCCCAGAAAAGTGTCCCAACATTTTTTGCGAGACTTCAAGAGAGAAAGCTTTATAATAAAGAAGAGTACAATTTTACTACCCATTCCCACACAAAAAACACTTTCATAGTGTCATCATCAATAGCTCCAAAGCAGGCTCTTTTGCCAACAGATCCTTCAGATTCACAAGAAACCCCAGCCATGCGCAAGTGCAAAGTGTTTGTTGGTAACTCTCACCCCGAATTGGGTCAACTAGTGTGTGCAAAGCTAGGTGTTGAACCAGCCCCATGTACATTGAAAAAGTTCTCCAATGGTGAGACCGCTGTTCAAATTGGTGTTTCTGTTCGTGATGAAGATGTCTATGTCATCCAAAGTGGTTCTCCAACCATCAATGACCACATTATGGAGATGTTGATTTTGGTCTCTGCCTGTAGAGGTGGTTCTGCTAGAAAGATTACTGTTGTCATTCCACAATTCCCATACTCCAAGCAATCAAAGATGAAGAAACACAGAGGGGCTATCACTGCTAGAATGTTGGCCAACTTGTTGATTATGGCTGGTGCCGATCACATTATTTCCATGGATTTGCACGCTTCCCAAATGCAAGGCTTCTTTGCAAAGCCAGTTGACAACTTGTACGGTGCTCCAAGTCTGGCCAAGTGGATCAGAGAAAATGTCGAAGACTACAAGAACGCTGTCGTTGTCTCCAAAAATCCAGGTGGTACCAAGAGAGTTACTGCATTGGCTGATTCTCTAAAGATAAATTTCGCCATGATCCACACAGACCGTCGTCGTAATGCCGATATATATTCACAAAACAAGAACAAGGCTGACCTGAAGAAGAGAAAACAAAGTATGTCCAAGAGAAGACCAGCTATCAGCAAGACTACTGATGATGATAACGAAGAAGAAAATATCATCTTGTCCAACGGTTTGCAAACTGCCCGTATCGTTCAAGGTCACGTTGTTGACGATGACTACGTCTCTGACAATGCTACTGCTGACGCTGAATCCGTTATCTCTAATGTTAATGAAGATGGTTCCTTGCCAAACGATGCCACTTCCTATGCTTTGGGTGGTACTTATGATGCTGCTGACTCTGATGAAGAAGATGAACCAACTTTTGTCTCTCAAGAAAAGCTGATCACCTTGGTTGGTAACGTCCAAGACCGTTCTGCTATAATCTTGGATGATATGATTGACAGACCAGGCTCCTTCATTTCTGCTGCTGAACATTTGCGCCTAAATTGTGGTGCCAAGAAGGTTTATGTCGTTGCCACCCATGGTCTATTTATTGCTGATTGTCTAGAACAATTGAACGCTTCTCCATACATTGACAAGATTGTTGTCACAAACACTTACCCATTGACTGAAGAAAAGAAGAAGATTGAAAAGTTGGTTAGTATTGATGTCTCTCCAATCTTTGCTGAGTGTATCCGTCGTGATCACTATGGTGAAAGTATTTCTGTTCTTTTTGACTCTTTGGCTACACTATAGCATTAGAAAACAAAAAATATATTTTACTCATTCTCAACACTGTTTAAACAACAGACCTGTTTGAACTGTTTTTTTAACATTATTTTACTATACTTACTACTATTTGGGCTTTCTGGTTTTAGATTTGATATTATTTTAACAAAATGAAAATCATCTGCTACATTATTATTTATAAATAAAGATTAAAATGGATTTTTGTGATTTTATTATATATTCAACTCTGAGAAAACTCTGTAGAGTTCACAAATCGATTAGACAGAAACCTATTATTTCTTTGGGACAGCAAGTGGGCTTGAAATGTTGACAGCTGTGAATTTCTTTGGCAAAGAAACCTTTTTAAACTTGTTCTTTAGTCTTTGAGTAACCAGGTCAAAGTCCAAGTGTTTGGTCAAACTGATCTTTGGAATACACGAAATGTAATGTTTTTCATCCAATTCAACATCTAGTGGATCACCAGTGTGACAACCTGGGGACAGCTTGAATCTGATGGAATGATTCTTACCTTCACTGTCTTCATATAATTCAAACACAATTTGAGACAAGTAGTCCAGTTCTGGCAAATCATTTCTGTTGATGTAGAATTGGATGTTGCTCTCGAACAAAATGTTTAGCAATGTGTACATATGACTTTCCTTAGTGAAGTATGTGACACAACCAGGCTTGTCTTGCTCAATCATTTCCTTCAAATCCGCAATGATTTTCTTGGCCAATGGAACAGATGTCAACAAACCAATCTCCAACTTTTCGCTTTGGGTAATACCATATTCTTGTGGACAGATAAAATCGAACAAAACTTGGGATAACTTGTACAATTCTCTCAAGTATTTGAAGATTTGATCATCAAACAAGTAGTGATGTGCAGAGCTTTCTTGAGCAGACTTGAATAATTGTAAATGCTGTGGATATTCTTGAATCAACAAAGAGTGAGAAGGCGCTTCAACCTGATCAACAGGACTAAAAATCTTTTCCAAGAATTCTCTGTTGTGTAGAGCATCAAATTTCATTGTATCATACAGTTCTGAAATTTTGGATGGATCAACCTTTTCAACAGTAATAAATTCCTTGAATAGCTTTGCCCATCTTTCGATAAACAAATCAGCATCTTCACCAGAGCACCACTCAACTTGGAAGTTGTTAACATTACCAGACTTAACATGGTACTCCATAATCCTTTGGTGGTAGTTCATTAATTCAACAACTCTCTTGATAACCAGGTATGGCTCAGGCATCTTCTGTGGCCATGTGAATTGAGGTGGTGCTTCTTTACCTTCTCTCAATAATGGTTTTAGTTGTTTTTTAACCTTATCCATCAAATCCTTAGCAGCATTAGAGTCATCCAGCAGATCCTTTCTAATCTGAATAAAATCATCTTCTGGTGGTCTATCTAGTAGAGCAGTTGTCCACAACTTTGCAGATGTCAATACTCTTCTTTCTGAAGACGAGTAAACTTGGATGTTCTTCAATAGTTCCTTGTTCAACAAGCCCATATCTTGTCTAGATTGTTCACCCAAATCAGTAGCTTGGTAAACGGCAGAGTGAGTAGCTTCACCACCCCACTTCAAAATCAACTGAACCTTTTCCACTTCTTGTTCATCATTCAAGACAGGCTTTAATTGAATCTTTGTACCTGGGAAGTTCAACTTCTTTTCTAGAGTATTGGCTAAGATATCTAACTTGGTTGGGTCTTCAATATTCTGTTCTTGTGCAATCTTGATGGCTTTTAGTACAATCTCTAAATCAGAAACTTCTCTAATGATAACTTCTTCTTTGTACCCCTTCAACAATGAGATGAAAATAGCAGATCTGAAAGAATACTTGAATTTTTGTTTTGGTGTACGATCAGCGTGACGAATCACAGACACTAAACCCTTCAAGATCCACTTTTGAGACTTTTCCTCAGAAGCGGTTTCAGGAGCAGCCAATTTCTTAGCGTCTCTAACCTTTTTAGCCTCTAAGAACAAATCACGCAAAATCTTAGCACAAGAGTCATAGTAGTCACTGTTATCTTTCACAAAAGAGAAACCATTGACATCAATGACGTAACTCTTGCCGTGAACTCTCAATAAGTCAAACCCACAAATGGTTTGTAGGAAACCATTGGAGACGGCCTTAGCCATTTGCTTTTCTTCATCAGACAATTGTGTGATGTATCTGATTTCTTTACCATGTGTGTTTCTTCTAACAATACCATCAACAACTGGTGACTTTCTAGTCTCTGCATGACAAAAATTTGGACCAACAGTATAAGCCTTAACATCTTCAAAGTTATCAGTATCCATAAATTGTTCATAGATATAGGAACCCTGTGTTCTTGGTGTAGACAATGTAGGATCAAATTCAGATGATTTATTACCAACTTTTCTAAATAGTCTACGACCACCACCGCCGTCTTTTGAATGGTAGTAAATGTAAACATTGTGGTCTTCACCATCAACAGGCTTTTCAACGAATGGTTTGGTCAAGGTCTTGCCATCAACGTAAATAGTATCTTCATCAAGCATCTTCCAATCTGGAACTGGGATATTTTGAACAATAACACCTTGTTCAGCCAATTTGGCTTTCAATTCATCATCAACTCTTGGACCGCCATCTCTGGAGATTTCCAATCTAAAAGGAGTTGGAACGTTATGGGCGTTCAATAGCCATAGACACAATCTTCTATCCCACAGAGCCTTTTGCATGATCAAATCATTGATAATATATGGTTTACGTAGCTTGACATATTGTATAGCTTTTTCCAATGGGAACCCATTAGAGAAGAAACTGATCAAGAAGTCACATGTTGGCCAGTTTTCGACAGACTCATCGAGAATGACTTTATCACCAAAAATAACTGTTTCAAATTCACCATTTTCAATTAATCTGTTCAAGATCTGTCTGCATGGCTTACTTAAAACCTTAGCATCCATAGCACAGACACCAATCTTACCAATTTTTGGTAATTGTGGTCTGGCAAAGGATTGAGAAGTTCTTCTTGAGCTGGAAGTAGAGGACAGTGTACCATCTGCAGCTGGAGGTGGTAATACAAATGGTGATCTGTTTTCGCTGGAAGAAGTCTTTGGGGTAAACCCTTCAAGAATTGGAGCTATAGATGCCATTGCCTTCTGGGTTTCATCATCGTGGTGTAAGCTTGCTGGATGTGGGTTAGTTCCTAGAACTAATGGTGAGATCGGAGTAGATGCTGGTTGTTTGTCAGTCATTGTACACCGCTTTGCAATACACAATCAGTGCTGATGTAAACTCCTTGCTGTAAACAATAGAGGATGGGGTTCTTCAATAACACGGCAAAATTTGGTGATCCACGTTCCCTCGGAATTTGATTGTGATCGTAAGTTCCGAGGGCTCATCACTACCAAAAAAAATTTTGGTCTTCTGCGAAATCAATAATCAATAAATCAAAACTAAAACTACAGTTTAAAAGATTTGTGTTGTTTGTATATCTATCTGGCATAATGACTACTGCTGAAGACACGTCACTAAAGAGAAGAAAGGTGGAAACATCCACCAAGAAGGTTGCTAAGCCATCAAAAATCTTTTCACCATTTAGAGTTATTGGTAACGTTTCCAATGATGTTCCATTCGCTGTTGGTACTCTAGGTTCAACATTTTACATTGCCACTAGTGTTGGTCGTTCTTTCCAAATCTATGATGCCAATACCCTACATTTGTTGTTTGTTTCCCAACATCAAACTCCATCCAAGATCACCTCATTGGCTGCACATTTTCATTATGTTTATGCTTCTTATGGTAACAAGGTTGGCATCTACAAGAGAGGCAGAGTTGAACACACTTTGGAAATTGATACTGAAGAAACTATCAACAAGTTGCTTGTCTTTGGTGATTATTTAATTACTGCTACCAAGACTGCTTTGCACATTTTCAAGAAAGTTAACGGGTTGAAAGTTGCAACTGAATTTTACACAAAGATCAATATCTCTGCTCTGGATGGTGATATTGTTGATATTGTTCACCCTCCAACATATTTAAACAAGGTTGTTGTTTCTACCACAAATTATTTGCTAGTATTCAACATCCTATCTGGTAAGTTATTGTATACATCTGACATTTTTCCAACCACAATTACCACCATTCAATCCGCTCCTGTTTTGGATGTTCTTGCCATTGGTACTGTCAAGGGTGAAGTTATTTTATTTAACATCAAGAAAGGTAAGAAGTTGCGTACCATTCAAGCTGCTGAAGCTCATGTTTCTGCTATCTCTTTCAGAACTGATGGTTCTCCACATGTTGCTATTGCCCAAAAGAATGGTGACTTGTCTTTCTACGATCTTGATCGTAACTCTAGAATTCACATCATGAAGAATATTCACAAGGAAGCTTTTGGTGGTATTGCTAATGCTCAGTTTTTGAATGGTCAGCCTATCATTGTTTCCAACGGTGCAGATAACCAATTGAAAGAACATGTTTTTGACCCATCACTATCCACCACAAACTCTGCTATTGTTTCTCCACCACGTCACTTAAGATCCAGAGGTGGTCACTCAGCACCACCATCTGCTATCTGTTTTGCAGATGAAGAATCTCATTTCATCTTTTCTGGTTCCAGAGATCACACATTCTGGGGTTTCTCTCTACGTAAGGATGCACAATCTCAAGAAATGTCCCAAAGAGCTCAAAAGAAAAATGATGGTAAGAGAGTTGGTGGTCCAAATATCAAGGAGAAGTTCCCAGAAATCACAGCCATTGCTATTGAAAACATTCGTGAAGGTGAATGGGAAAATGTTTTGACTGCACACAAGGATGAACAGTTTGCTCGTACTTGGTCTTCAAGATCCAAGCGTGTTGGTAGACATATTTTGCCAACCATTGACAAAGGGTCCGTTAAGAGTGTTGCAATTTCCCAATGTGGTAACTTTGGTTTAGTTGGTTCCTCTAATGGTGGTATTGGTGTTTACAACTTACAAAGTGGTATTGTTAGAAAGAATTACAAGCTGCACAAGAAGGCAGTTACTGGTATTGCTATTGATGGTATGAATAGAAAAATGGTTTCTGCAGGCTTGGATGGTATAGTTGGGTTTTATGATTTCAGTAAGTCGGTCTACTTGGGTAAGCTAGATTTAGGTTCTCCAATCACTACTTTAGTGTACCATAGATCTTCAGACCTGGTTGCATTAGCCCTAGATGACTTGTCAATTGTCGTTATCGACACTGTTACACAAAAGGTTATCCGTGTTTTGTGGGGTCATACCAACAGAATTACCTCTCTAGATTTCAGCCCAGATGGTCGTTGGATCGTCTCTGCATCATTGGATTCTACAATTCGTACATGGGATCTACCAACTGGTGGTTGTATAGATGGTATCAGAGTTGGTTCTGTTGCTACCACTTTGAAGGTGTCTCCATTAGGTGACTACTTAGCAACTACTCATGTTGCACAAGTTGGTGTTAGTTTGTGGACCAACCGCGCACAATTCAGACCAGTTTCAACTAGACATATCGAAGAGGAAGATTTTGTTGAAGTCATTTTGCCAAATGCTTCTGGTGAAGGTGGTAGTAATGTTTTGGACGGTGCTTTTGATGAAGATGAACAAGATAACGAATATATCAACCACTACGAATCACTAGACCAAATCAATAAGGATTTGATTACTTTGTCTTTGGGTCCAAGAAACAAATTCAACACACTATTGAACCTGGATACCATTAAGCAACGTAACAAGCCAAAAGAAGCCCCAAAGAAACCAGAAAATGCCCCATTCTTCTTACAATTGAGTGGTTCCAAGGTCAGTGACGATGCTGCTGTTAGAGAAGGTTCAGCTATATTGAGCAACAATGATAAGGAAAATGAAGGCGTTGGTGAATCTGGTTTGATGAAGTTGAAGGCAGGTGCAAATGCAGCTTTTGAAAGTGAATTTACCAAGTTGTTGCGTGAAGATGCTACTATTGGTGATTTCACCAAGTTCTTGGCATTCTTGTCTGCTGCTTCTCCAGCCACTACTGATTTGGAAATCAAATCATTGAATACACAATCTCCATTAGATGAATTGACCAATTTTGTCCAGGCATTAACTCAGGGCTACAAGGCTAATGTTGATGTTGAGTTGGTTGAAGCTTGGATGAATATGTTGCTAAAGAATCATGGTGATGTTGTTCAACAAAGTGTCGAGTCGAACTTGAAACAGGCACTTGCAGAGTGGTATGTTGCTCATGAAGACAAAACTGACAACTTTGATGATTTAGTCAAATATTGTTCCGGTGTGGTTGGTTTGTTATCTACAATTTAAAGAATACTCAATATATATATATGAGAATGTTATAAATATATCATGCATTAGTAATAGTGAATTTATCATGAAATGTAGTCCTTTAGTTTTATGCTCTTCAACTTTGTATGCTGTTTCTTTTCATTGAGAATCTTTTTATAGTTTTTGGTGCAACCAAAATGGACTAATGTACCATCTGGGAATCTGTTCAGAACACTGTTCGCCAAATATGAGTTGCAAACATCACATCTTGTTTCATTATTTGTGACATCTACTTTAACTCTCTGCAAGTCTAACAATTGCTCTTCAATTTTGACACTTTCCACGACTCTCAAGTTTCTAGATAAATTTGAAAATCTTTCGAGTTTTTGTTGTAATCTTAAGCTTTTTATCAACAGTTGTTCAATTTCAAATACTTTAAAATCTGGTGGTAGGGTAGATAAGATCTCAACAATTGGTATGTTTTCACTTTTGGAGGAGCTCAATAGCTTTAAAATTGATGCTTTGTCTTTCTTCTCCCAAAACATCTCAACCAGTGTCTTTAACAAATTGGATCCCAGTTCTGGATCCTTGGTGGTGATTTCATTTACATAGTGTATTGCCAACGTAGAATCATTCATGTCAAACACATATGTTTTCAACACTTGTGTATGTTGGCCTAAATGCTTCAGCACGAATGTTTTCAACAAGTTCAAGTGCACCTTATCACCACAATCTTTTGGAAATTTGGACAAAATTCTATCATAGTTGTAATGACCGCTCTGCAAGATGTTGAATAGTTTTGTGTAATAAATGGAACTTGTGCTGTAGTCAGACTCTTTAAATAGAGATAAGTACATCTCAGTCAATTTGGAATTGAAATATTGTGTCTTATCGTCCAATTCAACCACAATAAACTCTAGATAAATTCTTTCTAAATTTGTTGATTTAGAAGACAAATATGTGAGTACCTTGGATTTGTTCAACTCTTCATAATGATGCGAGTTCAGAAATATTTCAATACCATATGATTCATTAACAGAGATTGGCCAATCGGAGTATTTGAACAAAAGGTCCAAGTTGTCATTATGCAATTTTTGTAGGTATTTCACTAATAGATCAGGAATGTTCGATTTCTGGCCCAAGTCCTGCAGTAGTTCTAAAGCTTCAGCATGCATTCCACGTTTGTAGTAGAAATCCACAAGTTCGTTCAGTAACTGCTTAGACTTTAATGTAGAGACAACCAGCTTGGGATCACAGTAGTTCTCAACACGTACCAATGATCCAATCAGACCAGTGTTTATTTCGGTGTAACAGCGAAACAAGGTCGTGTCAATAGCACTTCGAACTTCATCAATACTCATCTTATCCTGTGTAAACATTGAGACAGTCAACTTTGAGCCATGATAATCCAATTCTTTTGATTCAGACTTTAGTAACTTGTCCAATTTTCTTCTAACATCAGTTAGATAATGCGTCAAGAGTTCCACGAGTTTAGCATCATGGTCCTCATCATTATTTTTTGCGCAGTATTTTCCAGATATACATTTTGGGTATAAACCGATCACTAAGACAGGAGGCGCAATGAATTCAGAAAACTTTGAAATAGCACGTCTATAATAACCAGAATTGAATAATTTGGTCGCATGTCTGATTTCCAATTCACGTAGTTTTAAATATTTCTCTGGGTATTGTGATTCTAGGTAATGTGTAACAAGTGAAATGGATTCGGACAAGTTTTGTTCTTGAAAAGAATCAATCAATGATTTTGGTGTGTTAATAGTGTAAGAATGTATGGATGACCTGGTAGTTAATATTAGAGTTGATTTGTTGAATGAAATGTCCACAATTTTGTTTAGTTTTATAGTTTGGAATGTGTAACCTGTTTCATAATCCAAAATATCAATACTATTTGAGTTCAACATGAGTAGGAAAGGTTGAATGAATTGTAATGAGTTTGGCGTAGTATTTATCTGTAAATTGGTTTCAACTTCTTCACCTTTGTAGTTTATGAATTTCAACTGGTTATTTTTCAATATCAAAATGTAATTATCATTAATGGGCAGTAAGTTGATAGTTGGGTTGAATAATGAGTATTTTGAAACAAACGGTATTGGGGTGATTTCATCGACACCTTCATGTGTCTGTATAAGGTAGAAATTAGATGTTGTTGCCACAATTAAGCTAAACTCTGATAAAAACTGGAACTCCACAACCTTCTCGGTCATTTTAAACTTCTTGGTCATCTCCAGCTGATCATTAGTCCAATTATGTATTATAACCATATCCTTAGTAGCCACAGCCAAAATTTGATTCACGCCATCAAAGCTTTTCATTTTGGATATTGGTTTTATAGGAAGTGTTTCTTGCAATGTAAACGTTGTGTCATCAAAAAGGTAGACGGTATCATTTCCCAAAATAAACACCACATTATCCAGCGATGCAATTGTATTAATGCTGCCACTTATAAGCTGCTTCAACGTCTTGAGGTACTGTAGTTTCTTATTAACTCGGTCAATCTCATAAATGATTAAATCACCAAATTTTGAGCCTAGGAACACCAAATTTGACTTAAGGAAAGAGCAACGGAGTGTGTTGTCGATGTAGTATCCATCCAAGTGGGTGACCACCTCCAATCCCTTCATTTGTGCCTGCAATTATTTATCTCTGGTTGTTGAAATTGTAGTGTAGCTTTAGTTTTTTTTTGGTTTTAGTACTCTGGTTTCATAATTTTAATTTTGAAAATGAATATCAACAATCAATCAATCAATCAATCAAAGCAACATTACGAGAAACATGGAGCAAGTACATCAGAACCTGAAATCTCTGTCGACCTGTCCGAATTCCACAACACTGGCGTTGACACAGATCACCAAGAATGAAAGCATAATCAAGAAGCAATTCAAAACCATTGGAAACGATAAGGAGAAGAACAGGGTACTTATCAAGCAGTACTCCAAATTGCTAGCAAACACAAGCGTTCATTCCAAGAACCTGCCCAAAGTCCAAACTGTTGCTGAAAACATTGACCAGCAACTCAGAATACTGGAAACTACAAAGGATATTCTACTGAGGAACAAAGGGTTATATAACAAGTAACAACTAACAATCCATTAAAAAGGTATTAAATTAAAAAGAAAGAAAAAAGAATAATAAAAAAGCGAACAAGATGAAAGAATCAAAAAAGGGGGATAAAAATAGTCATAAAGGAAATGCAGATATGCGTGTATGGCGTATATGTGAAATGTGTTCATTGAAAACGAGGTTCAGATTTTGGACAATGCAATGCGTCAATTTTAAATGTTTATGCTAGACCCTGGGCAGCCCTTTCCCATTTTTTGTTTGCAACCCATCCAGCGTTGATGATCTTCAATGCATCTTTCAAGTTCATTGGCTTCTTCAATGTCTTTTGCTTTTCAATCAACTGGTTGTATATTATTGGGTAATTTTCCTTTGAAATGCCATTCAATGAGTTTTCAGAAACTCTGTGCTTAGCCTTCAGACGTTCTTCCGGTGTAGAATTCAACCAAACATTACGTCTCTTTTCCCAAACTTGATCACCGCTGGCGAATGGCACTTTGTCAGTTGGATCTCTCAACTTGTTAGCTTCAGAAACAGAGTCAAAGTCTAGAAAAGTGATTTGGACGACGGTAGATGATGTAGAAGCACCAGGACCACCGGTAGCGTTGCTTGTAGATTTGGAAACACCGTAGCTAACTGCAGTTTCATCTTGGGTGTTCATGTTGGTTCCAGGTAGCTCGAATTCAGGCTCCAGCAGGGACGAGTCCAGAGAAGAGGATGAAGTAACCAAGAATAGTTCGTTTACAACTTCGTCAGAAGACAGACCTTCGTCAGCCAGTTGTCTTAGTTTTGAAGCAGCGACAGATAAGTTCAGAGATGCTTTGGAGAACAGGTTTCTAACACTCTTAAAGACGCCCTTGCGCTGTGTAGAGGAGTCTCCTTGTGTTTCTGTTGGTACCTTTAGAGGTTGGACTTGTTGTTGTAGCTGTTCTTGCTCTTGTTGTTGTTGTTCTTGTTCTTGTGCAACTGGTTCTTGTTCTGCTGCAGGCACTTGCTTCGGTATGCTCTTGCTGCTCCGGATGCTTCTAATGCTTCTGTGTGGTGAGTGTGACTTGTTTGTGACTTTCTTATCCAGAGTGTGTTCGGTGGCAGTGTCTTTATTGTTCAGCTCTTGCGACATGGTTTTTTAATCTTGGTGTACCAGCCGTGCTTTGCTTAGAAGTAAGTCTGTCTGTCTAACTTGTGGATGGAGGGGATGAATAGAACTTCAGGGGGTAAACAACGCCAAAACACAGTCAGAAAAAAAGTAATACAGAAGTATTTGTCCAGAACTGCTGCTGATGCTTGGCCTTGTGTAGCACAAATCGTTCTAATCTGCGTGGAAAGAGGTGTTTGAAGGGCGATCTTTTGCTAGATTTTGCAAAACTGGTTGCGGTGTTGTGTTTTGTGTTTTTTTTGGCTAAAAGGTCTAGATTTGCTACGGGACACACGATGATAAACTCTGCAACTTTTAAAAGATTTATTTTTTTGTGTAGTTATTTATACAATCCAGCAGCAGCTAGGTTTACTGCTTCTCATTCTTATCCTCCTCCTTGCTCTTCTTCTCCTGTTTCTGCTTTTCCAGTGCGGTTTTAGCTTCTTCATACGCCTTTTTACTAATCTTCCACTGGCCTTCATTACCAGCCAACTGTTCCATATCCAGCAATTCATCGAGCTTACGCTTACGCAGCTCGACATTGTTTGTGCACTCAGATGCACTGTTAACCTCGCCATATCTCACACCGTATATGGCAATACTCATACCGTCATGCCCAGTATCCCATGTTCTGGAGTTCAAACCGTTTCTGTAGATACCTTCATACTTCTTCAACGGTGGTAGTATAACCAGATCAACATGCACATCTCCTCCAATAATATTGATAAAGTGTCTGAAATTGTTGACTGTTTGCTTGATGTTTTGATGGTTGTCCATATTACCAGGCGTTCTCTTATCAATGACCAAATCAGACTTGTCATCTTCAACTTCACTGTTTTCAATGCTTGGTAAAAACCCATTGTGTTTTAGTAATAACAAAATATCCGAATCATCTGTGTACACATCACTACCCCATATAGATCTATTAACAAAGCTCTTGTTATTTTGAATATTAGTGATGTGTTGGGAGGGTATTCTCACTGTAACAATGCAATTGATGTAGTTACTCAACTCTGGTAATAATGTACTTGGTTGATCATCATTGCTATGACCAGGGTCTTTGTTCTCGTCATCCTGTTTAAATATACTCAACTCTTTGTGAGATGCTTTTGTAGGTGTTGGTGTGTATAATATGGATCCCAGATGACGTCTTGGAAACTTGGATGCATATTTTAACACATCATCATTGTTTATGACAATCTTTCTCTTCTGGAACTTTGGTCTTTCAATTTCCTTGACTGGAGACTTTGGTACAATGGTTATAACAGATTCACTCTTATCCTTCTCCTTCTTATTAGTACTGTTGTCAGTCTCTGGCTTCTTAACAGGCTTATTCGGTTGGATGGCATTCAATCGTTTAATGATGGAGTAGCATAAATATGTCTTGTAATTTGGGTTCTTGGCCTTTTCAATACGAGCTCTTCTTTCATGTTGCAATATATCATGCTTCTCTTCATTTGTGAAATCATAGATCCCATATTTTGACTCATAGTACTTGATAATCTCATCGTCATTTTCTTTATCAATGTCTGGCTTGGTAATCTCCTCTTTCAATTTGACAGGAGCAGCATCCAAAGGCTTCGTCAAGATTGAATCTGGGCCACCAATAGTGCCTAGTTTGGTGTTTTTGTATGTTTTGAACAGATCCACTTTGAACTTTGGAGATTCCGTAGATCCAGGAGCAGAAGCAGAAACTGAAGCACCAACTGCAGTCCCAACAACACCACTGACAGTGTTTGAAAGACTTGGTGAGATGACAGGTGGGATAGTAACAGATGGCATATTAGGCGTAGTGGTTGCGCTCACGCTTTTTTTAATGATATCATCACCCTCTTGTTCCTTCTCATCCCTGAGCCCCAGCGTAGGTGTAGCATCTGTGCTAGGAACAGCAGTATTAGCAGCACCAGGAGTGGTCACTAGGCGAGGAACACGACCAAACATGTTTTGATAGTCAATAGGAGGCCTGTTGCTGTATGAAATGCCTGAAATGGCTGAGATAGGAGGCAGTCTAATAGGCTGATTCTGCTCTGGGATAGCATTGCTATTGTTATTGACATTATTCGAGCTGTTATTGCTGTTGTTATTGTTATTGTCGTTTTGAGTACTATCGTTATTGAGATTGGCATCACCAGCTCCGGTGCTCGTGCTGAAGGCCTGTAAGCTAGGCGTGCTGCCTGTGTCCTGTGGGAGTATCGAAGGCAGGGTTGGTCTGTTTCCGCCGTTGAAGGACATTGCTGTGCTGTGTTGTGATGGGTTTGGTGATGTTTCTCGAGCGGGAGGAGATTTGTTTATTTGGCTGATTTTCAGTTTCCCAAAAAAACATCACCATCTCAAAGTAAGAAACAACAGAACCCTTTTGTGAGAGAACCCGATTGATTGGCTGGAGTTGCTGACAGTCCTGGGTAGATAGAACAGAGAGGTATACAGAGAGGTATACAGAGTGCTATAACAGTTGGAAATCAGTCATGTCCAACAAGTACGAGTTGCTCAAGCATTCTTCTCTTTTCTTGCAGACTCCTATCAGCTCTACAGCTGCCACTACAGCTGCATTGAAAGAAAACCTAAATACCATCAAATCCAACGGAGCAGATGCTAGCGATGTCTACAAGATGCTCATTGAAAGTGCAAACATCACCCAGAATCTCATTAAGGGTGTTGCTGAAGTCACACAGGATAACATTGACACTATTTATCAGCTGTGGGAAATCAGGCTAATTTGTCTGCTGTTTGCCAATGAACTGCAACTTGCCCAGCAGGAGGCTCGAAAGCTGAGCGAAACACTCAATGACATTGCACAGCAAGAGTTGAAGAAAGAACAGAAGCCATATGTGCAGGCTATGAATCTGTTTCCCAAAAATATCCCTACAAGTTTAAGATTGTTGATTATAAGGCTGAGATCAGTTGGGCCAGGAGTGCTTGTTATGAGTGAGTACTACTTCATTCTATGGGAGCAACGGCAGAGTGTGCGGCAGAGTGTGAGTAAATGCGAGTCTGATCATATCAAAGTCATTGAATTGCTTGCGTATGCTATAAGTGCCAGTCTGATTGCCAAAAGAGAATACACAACCTTTTTGACGCATGCGGATTCGATCATTGATAAGATCAAAGGGTACAAAGAATTATCACTAGAAGAAACCAGTTATCAATCTAAAATGTCATTTTTAGCATCAGTTGTTTCTTTGATGAGAGGGGATTGGGAGATTGCAGAGGGTTATTTTGCAAAGATTATTGATCTTGATAGTGTTGTTTTGGATTTACAACACATCTTAAAGCATGTTAACCCTGTTCTGGATGGGAAGAATGTTATTCCAGAGACGAGTGCTGCAGGAAAAGAACTGGAACTTCCTGAACAGATTACATTGGATGATATTTTCCAATTGGTTAAGCAACAGTTGATGACAGGCCGTATTCTTTGTTCATTATGTGCGTTGTTCGAGTTGAAGTTGAGGGACAATGACGGTACTGATTTACTGATTGCAAAAACTTCTGATGATATGAATGATATAATGACGCTGATATTTGGATTGTGGAATGATAGAACGTATAAAGTGTATGGATTTGAATAAATAAATGTTTTAATCAACCCTAATCGCATCACATGACTTTGCTTATAGACCTAAATGTATCAAAAAGGCATCTTCAAATCAGCAGTCACAAGTTCCAACTGGTTGGCCCAGCAACGCTCGCTGAGACTCTGAACAACCGAATTTCCGGTTTGCGCAGCAAAATTCTTGGAAATTTCCAACGCACAATTTTTTTTGATGGTCAGCGCAACACAGCGACTCTTTTTTGAAAAACAAAATTGTTAGTGAATTATCATCAACTTTTCAACAGTCTCATACCTGAACTACAAGAAATCAATCATGTCCAGCAACAGATCTGCCCTAAAAGACGTTGTCACCCGTGAATACACAATCAACTTGCACAAGAGAGTATGCTTTGTTATTTTTGGAGTTTTGTTGAAGGAGCTTTTGGCGTTTGTTGGGATAATTTGTATTTGAAAAGGGTGAATTGAAAAGTTAGATTATTATATTGAACTAAAGGGAAACCAGCATCAAAGTGAAGCAAACAATCTAGATTATATGAACATCTCAGAAAAAAGTACGGAAACCAGCATCATAATTTCGAAAACATTAGAACTGAAGTTATCAAGTCATTCATAGATACCAAAGAAAGTCACAACATCAAAAAAAAGCTCTGGATATAAAAAAAAACTCTATTATTATTATTATTCACCCATTGTCCATCAATTACTAACCAAATATTATAGTTGCACGGTGTTTCTTTCAAGAAGAGAGCTCCAAGAGCCGTCAAGGAAATCAAGAAGTTTGCTGAAAAGCAATTGGGTACCAAGGATGTCAGATTAGATCCAAAGTTGAACCAAGAAATCTGGAAGAGAGGTATCAAGGGTGTTCCATTCAGACTACGTGTTAGAATCTCCAGAAGAAGAAACGAAGAAGAAGATGCTTCCGAAAAGTTGTTCTCTTACGTTGAGCCAGTCCAAGTTGCTTCTGCCAAGGGTTTGGAAACCGTTGTTGTTGAAGAAGAAGATTAAGTTCTAGGTTTTTACTGTAATAAATAAAAGTCATCATAATGAGGAGTGTAGCTCATGATATGTTACATTAGATTGTGTTTTTTTTTGTACACGTATTTATCGTTTTAATTTAAGGCTTTTGTTTACTGGCGTTGTGTATCTATCATTAATTATCATCATGTAATTTTTAAATATGTAAAACTCTTTCAGCCTTGTATGGGATGTCCATAGCTGTACCAAAACCATCATCCTCAACTCTCTTAAGGATAAAATGGTTGTCAAAGAAGTCAATCATTTGTGCCAACGTGCGACAATCCATCATTTCCTTGTATAGCTCCTTTGACAGCTGACCATCAAGCATGCATGAGAAATGGTGCTGAATCAAACGGAACGGCAACCCATAACTTATAGCATAATCCCACAGTCTCTCCACAGCACCCCATGGTGCCTTTGAGTACCCAGCAAAGAGTGCTGGGTTTGCGAGGAGCCCACGAACAGCCATGATACCATCGCAGTGTGTAAGTTTGGCAATTTTGGTTGCATCCTCCAAGGAGAAGCAGTCACCATTAGCCACGACAGGAACAGACACTGTTTCCTTGATGATTTTGATCGCGTCGAAATCGGCTGGTTGTGAGGACCTTGTTGATTTTGTACGACCGTGCACGGTGATGAAGTCGACCCCGGCAGCCTCAACCTTCTTTACAAATGCAATGGTTTCATTAATGTCCTTGTGGATTCTAATTTTTGTTTCAATGGTGATCTTGTCGCCAAATATAGCTTTAACAGCAGCAACCATACTGGACACGAGATCAGGCTCACTCATTAAAGCAGCACCGATGCCTTCTCTCACCTGTTCTCTTATTGGACACCCACAGTTGATTCCAATACCGTCACAGTATGGCTGGATCATCTCGACAAATCTGAGCAGGTCAGTAACATTATTCGTGCCCACCTGGACGATGAGTGGATGGTCGTGGTCATTAGTGGTAAAATCTGATATTCTGGCGTACTTGTTTCTCACAAACTCTCTAGCCAGGATCATTGGTGAGTAGACAATGTCAACGTTGTAGTCACGTACTAGGGCTCTGAATGGGAGCTTGGAGTACCTCACCATTGGGCCTGCGATATAGACTGGTCTGTTTTCCTTCTTGCATCTTTCAAAAATAGCTAGAGGACTATCCTCTGGGTTTCTGGTAGGATGGTGCATAGTTGTATTGGTTGTATTGGTTGTATGTATGTATCTTGCTCTGTGAGATATTGAACGCACAAGAGAGCAAATAGCACTTTTGAGGGACAGCAATGTTACGTGGTTATAATAATAATAATAATAATGTATTGATATTGTGGGATCACCCAACTCACTGCGAAACAACAACACGACCGATATTGACTATCTTTTATCAACCAGACATCTATCTCTTTCCAGCTTTGGCTCATCGCTTTCGCTTTGCAAAAAAAATATAAAATTTCATCTAATGTTTCCCAATCGGGAAGGTCAAAGCTGCGGATGCGCCAGGCGTGCAGAATTGGTTGGCACAGCATCTCATCGAAAAGTTTTCTAGTGTAGAGAGAGACAAATTGTACTTGATCTTTGAGTGTGGAGTTTTGTTTTAGAACAACCGTGTCAAACGAGGTATAATGAGTAGTGTCGAAGGAAAGCGTGCTGCTGATGCAGTGGAAAAGGATGCTAAGAAACAGAAGGTGGAAAAGGATGTTGCTGCTCCAGTGCAGCAAGTTGACAGCAGGGACAGAGGTATTGCCCATGTCAAGCCAGAGTTCATTGTGTCAAACAAGGCAGATGAGAATGACTACTTTGATGATGATGGTGCTGAGGCATCTGGTGACAGAAACAGTGGTGCTGGTGGTGCTGGTGGGAAGCAGGGCAAGAGAGGGAAAAAGTCCAGAGGCCAGAACAAGAATAGAGAATTGAGGCAGCAGGAGGAGGCCATGAAGCTATGTCCTTCCTTGATTGATCCTAGTCTTGGTAAAGTTTGTCAGCACGGGCCTGAGAATTGTCGTTTCACCCACGACTTGACTGTTTATTTGGAATCCAAGTCTGAAGATCTACCAGGATCCTGTCCAGTATTTGTTGCATTGGGGTACTGTCCAAATGGGTTCAAATGTCGTTTCTTGCATTCCCATTTGGAGAACAAGCAGTTGATTAAGGATTTGGAAAAGATGACCAAGTCTAAGGAGAGCAATTATGAACTGAACATTGTCACTCCTCAACAAAAGTATGGGTTATTGAGACATAACTTTGGGTTTGAAAAGGCCAATACTGTTATCAAGAAGATGGAGGAGACTCAACAAGAGAATAGAAAGAAGGATGCTGAAAAGAAGGCTGCCAAGGAGGAAAAGGATAGACTGAAACAAGAAGCCAAGGAGGAGGAGGAGGAGAAGAAGGATGATAATGAGAAAAAGACAAAGACTGATAAGGAAGTTAGCGAAGCTCAAGAACAAACCAAGGAAAACTACTCACAATATTTGGAAACCAGATTCTTTGCTTCTGAGAAGAAGAAGTTGGATCTCGTTAACAAGAAGATTGTTTCACCACTAACCACTGTTGGTAACTTGCCATACAGAAGACTGATGAAGACACTCGGTGCCGATGTGACATACAGTGAGATGGCGCTTTCGCTACCACTGATCCAGGGGACCAACTCTGAATGGGCCCTTCCAAGAGCACACTCTTCTGAAGTTCCAGGCTTTGGTGTGCAGATTGCGGCCAACAAGGCCTGGCAGGCTGCAAAGGCTGTTGAAGCCCTAAACCACTTTTGTCCAGACATTAGTGAATTCAATCTGAATGCCGGGTGTCCTATCGATCTGTTGTATAGACAGGGCTCTGGGTCTGCTTTGCTTGACCAGCCTGCGAGATTGATTAGAATTCTGGACTCGATGAACTACTGTTCTGGCGATGTGCCAACCACTCTAAAGATTAGAACTGGTATCAGGGAGGACCATCTGGTTGCGCACAACCTCGTCAAGAGAGTTGTTTACGAGACACAAACAGCGGCCATCACGTTGCATGGGAGATCGAGACAGCAGAGATACACAAAGGAGGCGAACTGGGAGTACATTGCCGAGGTTGGTAAGTGTATAAGAGACACAGAAGCTGAGGTTGAAGATGACAAGGACCGCAGAGACTTCCAGAGAATCAACTTTGTTGGTAATGGTGATGTGTACAACTTTGAAGATTGGTACAATGCTGTTAACAACCCATACATTGATAGTGTCATGGTTGCCCGTGGTGCTTTGATCAAGCCATGGATTTTCCAAGAAGTTGAGGCTCAACAGTGCTTGGACAAGTCCTCTACTGAAAGATTGGAGATTGTCAAGCAATATGCACAGAATGCGTTGGAGCACTGGGGTACTGATGAGTACGGTATTGCCACCTCTAGAAGATACTTGTGTGAGTTTTTGTCATTCTTCCACAGATACATTCCATATGGTATTTTGGAGAGATATCCAATCAAGTTGAATGAAAGACCACCAATGTGGAAGGGTAGAGATGAGATGGAGACTTTGTTGGGTAGTAATGACTGTAAAGATTGGATCAAGATTTCTGAAATGTTTTTGGGTCCAGCTGGCGACAGCTTTAACTTTACACCAAAGCACAAGAGTAGTTCCAATTGATGTATATATATATATATATATATATATATAGATATAGATATAGATATAGATGATTGATAATAATTGCATTTACATTAATTTGTGCGTTCAAGTTCATAATAAAGTTTTGTTCATTTATTATAATTAATTATACTTAATTATAACTATACAGATTTTATTTCTTTGCTCCGGTAGCAGTTGTGCTGGAGTTTGACTTTAATTGGTCACTCACATCGTCGTAATCCTTTGACATTGCTTCCGCCTGGTTCTTCAATATTTCCAAATCCTCATCCTTTTGCTTCAATTGAGCCTTCAACTTTGCAACTTCTGGTGATTCCTTGTTTGTTCTGTAATCCTCCTTCAAGTTTAGCAATTCAGCAACCAAGCCATAGGTTCTTGTGATGATCAATGTCAAGAAGAGTGTGAAGCCAGTCAAATACAAGTTTCTTTGAGCGTAAAATCTTCTAGCCTGGATTTCTGAGCGGTCAGCAATAAAAGCTGGAGGTGGCATCTGGCCCGAGTTTGCATTGTACTTCACGTTGAAGCCATGAAGTTCCTCGTTGATGGAGGTTACTCTGTTGACGGAATCGACAAAGAGGATGAGGATGAACACCAAAATGCACTTGATTGCGATTGAAACCTCTGGTTTTTGGAAAGGTTTAGCAATGGCGGAGAGCAGAGGCTTTCTGATCTTGGAAGGCAATGGGAGGGAAAGGATGGTGAATAGGACCATTTCGATGACCAGCAGGCCAAAGACGAGATTATAGTAGAGAGCCATTGTTGTGTATTGTGTATTTTGTTGAACAAAGAGAAGAGCAATTTCAGTTCAGAAGGGCGTAGCTGCTTTCTTTAACAGCTGGGTATGCTTTTTGTGCTGTCCAGATGTGACGGGTGAATAGTGTGATATCTGACTCAGCGATTATGTAATCATTTAATCGACTACCCTTTTAGAACCGGGTAACGCATAAATCCCAATCCGGACTGGGATGGCAGATGACATATAAAATGATGGTTAGCTGAGGGCACACAGCATGTACAAGGGGTTGTCTGTGATGTGTTTCAGGTGTAGATCCCAGTTATAACCAGTGATGTTTCTCTGTGTGTTGCTATATTATATTATATTGAGAATGCTACTGGCTGTAATTACCAAGTGTAGAAGAAGCAGAAGAAGCAGCATGATGAGTGGGAGTGCATTGAACGGCTCTAGTGGTGACTCTGGTGAGTGTGAGGTGCTTGCTTGGAGTCCAGGAAGTATACATCTTCTAGTCGTGGTACATTATCATAGTAGCACCTACTACACCACGTAGCAGCACCACGGTGTAGCAGCACCACGGTGTAGCACGTAGCACCACGGTGTAGCACGTAGCACCACGGTGTAGCACGTAGCACCACGTCGCACATACACATTCCATTCCATCCGTTGTCCACCTCTGGATCCCTGGAAATAGGCTCTGCCCAGCTCTCACCAGTTGCTCTCACCAAAACCTCTCCTGTCTGGCTTCTCTGCCTGCCTGTTCCCCTGACTGTTCCCCTGCCTGGCTTCCGCCTGGACTCCAGGCAGAGCACCCGCCTGTGCGCATACCGAGCTCTGACGCACGTATCCGCTCACCCGGGTAATGCAAATCGGGGATAATCCTGGCCGCCGATTGGTCGGTGAGTTCCCTGGGAAGTCTCCCTCGGAAGTGCTCTCTCTGGCACATCGGCCAGGCGAGCGAGTGTTGATTCAAGCTCTCTACTGAACCGTTCAGTCGTTGTGGGTGAGTGAAATGAAATAACAGCCAGAGACTCAAGTCAGGAGAAACCTTTAGAGATCTGTTACACTGGAGCTACAGACACACAGACACACACAGACACACACAGACATATAACATATCACACATCACATACCATATATCATATATAGTCTATAGTATACAAAGGGAGCACACACGCCATGGCCAACTTCTTCAACCAAACAGCAGCTATCAGCATACCCAACTCCAACAACGAGTCGCAGCCCATCGACATGGGATACCAGAGATCAGGCTCCTTCTTCAACAGCATCGGCACTGGCCAGTCGCAGTCTTCTGCCCAGCAGCACTTCTTCC
>JAJLVY010000096.1:0-24788 GCA_030570475.1 Liangdongia dendrica
ATTCTGTTAATTATTGATTGATCCATTAAAGTAGATTCATTAAAAAGTTGAAAGAAATGAAGTTGATGAAAATTTTTATAGCCAAATCTCGAGTGCCCCAACCAGAAAATAGTTTTGTTTTCTAAACAAAGTCACAAGTTCGATTTCCAGAGAGAAATAACTTTACAACAATTAGGTCTACAAAATGAATAAACCCAATATTTTAAAGAAAACACAATTATAGAACTGTAGAACAAAGAACACAACTTAATCTGCTTTCAATATCAATTCAACTCTGCATTGACCCCAGATAATAACGAATCCTTATCATTCTCAGCAACAAACATCTTTAGTTTAATATCTTCCAATTCAAGTCTAACCTCCTCTTGGTGCTTTTGTTCATTGCGTTGCTGCTCTTCATCAGCCTCTATACGTTGCTTCTCAGCAGCTATTGCGGCAGCAGTTGCAGCAGCGGCACCTTTAGAATCAATACAAATTTCGTTATTATTAAGCTCAGCCAACAATCGTGCCTTCGCTTCAGGATCAACCTGTTGAGACTCGTCACTATCATTAACATCAGCTTGGCCTTGCTTCTTAGAAGCTAGAATTGGCTTCTTTAGTTCCAAAATTTGACGATTCAAATCTCTAATTTTATTATGTTCAACTTCAATCTCTTCGTTAAAATATGCTTGTTTAGCAAATAGGGCCTTTTTCCATTCTTTGAATTTCTTTTCCTCCATTGCAATAACTTCATTAAACTTTCTCTTTTGCAATTGTTGCTTTTGCAAAAAGAGTGGACTCCACTCTATGACCAATTCATCAACAAACGATTTACTGTATTTGCTCAAGATCAAGTGGTTAAAGATACCATTCAAATCTGGTTCATCAAAATTTAATTTGTGACCCTTGATATTAGAGTAGTCATTAAACAAGTTTTCTTTAGCTTGCTTAATTCTTGTCTTCATTAATTTTGTACGACAGTTTTCATAGTAAGACTCTGTACTGGAAATCAAATCAACCATGTTCTTACCCATCAAGACATCCTTCAATTTAATAAAGTCACAATGAGACTCATTCTCAACTTCAGCAACACCCCATTTATATTTACGACCTCTGACTGAAATACCATCCTTATTTGTGACAACAGTTTCTGAGCTGATAATTGAAAAAGGAATGTGTTGCAAAATGTTACTATTAACTTCATCTTCCTTGATAAATTCACAAATATGGATATCTTGTTCTTCAATAGTTGTTTTAATCAACTCCTTAATTGAAACCAACTCTTTTGAAGTTAAACTATCAGCTTTGGTTAAGACTGGTATCAAGTTGACCCTGCTTGAGATGTGCTTCAAGGCTTCAATATCCAATGGAGATAAACCTTTACTCTTTGGGTTGATAAAGTAAAGACAACAATGGACCCTGTTGTCAAGCAACTTAGTGCGATCTGGTTGTTCTTCTTGAAACATATAGCTTCTTAACTGTTCATCTATGTAGTCGGTAATTGGAAGAAATCCAAACATATTGTTCACAAAATCACCAAAACCTGGGGTGTCGATAACAGAGAAATCCAAAGAAAAGTTGTTTTCAATCAAACAAGCACTATGACGAACAATAGAAGTGGTTCTATCAAACTTGGAGTTTGGTTTAGTCTCTTCAACAGCATGCCAGATATTTGGTAAAATGGATGAGCCAAAAAGAGTGTTGATAAAAGTAGTTTTACCCAACCCAGATTCACCAACAACCATCATGTTAAAAGTAGCACCTTTCTTGGAAGCCAACTCTTGAGTCTGAACTGGGAGGTACTTGATACCAACAGCGTACTCGTCATTATTAAAAGTGACAACACCTTTCTGGGAGTTTGTGATGTCTTTCAAAGCAGTGAACTTTTCAGAATAGTTTTGTTTTGACTCCTCAATGACGTCGGATCTTTGTTCACTTGTTTGTGGGATCATGATTAAAAAAAATGAATATGTGCAAGTCCTTGGACAGCAGGGATAAAAAGGTGTCAACTATTCATATTTGGTGTGCTTTTCAATGTTTGGTGTAAATTGGTTTCAATGTTCAAAAGTGACACAAAGACAGAAATTGTCCGTGTATATTTGGTGTTTGGGTGTAAAAATACAATGCAGCAGGAAACATAATCATACATTAACATGCATATATATTCCAAATGCTTTCTTTACATCCCTCTTTGAACTATAGGTATGAGGTATACGTTGTATTCAATCTATATGATTCATTGCAAATCAATAAATCATTGCTATTGATATCAACAGATCGCTGAAACAACAACTATTTAAGAAACACGTACATAATAATTAATTACACTCATCAGTTCTAACCATCCATTCATTATACTGAAATCAAAAATCTATAATTATTACTATTAATCATTATTTACCCATATAAAACATTCAAATCATGATACTTTGTTTCTGTTGTGATTAAATAAAAGTCAGAATCTCATGAACAAAGTCTTGGAAAGGAATAGTGGCGACACCATTACCTTGGGTGTCGAATCTTTTGAAGATGTTGGTACAACGCAGAAGCCAAATCAAGCTCTCAACAAACATATCAAATCTCAGAGACATTGGCTGGTTGGTATGGAATTCACCAAACTTTTGGAAAATAAATAACACAATATCGGTTGGCAAACGGTACCCAAAGCTTTCGAGAGCAGCTTGATATTCACCAAAAGATATTCTCTGGTTTTTATTCACATCATATCTGTTGAATGTTTTTCTCCAATGTAAGAGGTAGTTCCATAAATGGAAGAATTCTCTAAACTCGATACAACCGGAACCATCTTTATCGAACAGTCTGATCATTAACCGAACAGTGCTTGGTTTGAATTGAGTTCCGTCATTGTTCAGCAGAGCATTTGCTAGTTCCTCTTCATTCAACTTGCCATCCCTATTTCTATCCAGTCGATCAAACATGTCTCTTAGTTGACGTTCCAGTATTTGGGTCGGATCAACTGGTCGCTGCTGTTGCTGGGGTGGTAAAGGAGCTTGCTGTTGCTGTGATTGCTGCTGCTGTAGTTGTTGTTGATAAACTGATGGTGCATAACCTGAATATTCACTGTTGATATCACTAAAACTCTGCGATGTAACTCTGCTTGGGGATGATCTTTGCGGATTAACGGGTGTTACTCTTCGACTGTTGATAATAGGCTGTTGTACATGTGGACGTGGATGTTGTGACACAGGCTGGTTCGGGTGAAATGGAGGGACATCATAACGTTGCTGATTGTTCCCTTGTTGATTTATGTTTTGTGCATTTGTGGAAGGTGGCTTTCTGGTGGCTTTGTTTTTGTTGATACCAAAAGCTTCTGTTGGTGTGGGAAAGTGCTAAATTTAAAACCATTGTTAGACAATAATTGACACAAACTGCAGTCCAGTTGGAATGCAATGGGTTTCTACTGCTACTATATTCAGCATTTACTTACGTATAAGTCGTCACCACCCATTTTTGCAGTTCTTTCTTTCGGATCACAATGGAAACAAAGTGTTTTAGAGCGTCCAAGTTTGTTTATGATCTCCTTTTTTTTACAAATGATGGTGTCCGGATGCATATCAACAGCAGCAACAGAAGCAAACTAAAAACTAAAAACTAAAATAATCTACAGATTCACTAATTTTTCACCATTATTTTACAATTAAACTTTCTATATATATGCAGATCAATACACAAAAAGCTTATAGAAAAAAAAAGAACACAACCCGTTTTTTTAATATGCAAAGCAAACTGTTTTCTTATTATAATTTATCATCATTAAAATCCATTAACAATTCCCCGACTAAAAATATTTCTTTTTCATTGAAGCTTTCAAAGCAGGAAGACTCTTAAGCCTTCAAGGAGGAAGCTCTTCTCTTCTTGACCTCGGCCTTTTCAGCCTTACGTTCGTGCAAACGCTTGGCCAACAATTGAGCGTATTCAGAAGCAGCTTCTCTTTGAGCTTGGGCGTTTCTGATCTTCAAAGCCTTCAAGTGACGCTTTCTTTGCAACTTTTGTGGAGTGACCAAACGTTGAATCTTTGGAGCCTTAGTGTACTTCTTTTCACCCTTGACAACTTCTCTTCTGATAACGTATTGTCTAACATCATCTTCCTTGGTCAAACCAAAGAACTTTCTAATGTGGTTGGCTCTCTTTGGACCCAATCTCTTTGGAACTTGGACATCAGTCAAGCCAGCAATGTCAGCTTCACCTTGCTTGACAACAACCAAGGACAAGGCAGCCAAATCTGGACCAACAATGGCACCTCTAACAGACTTTCTCTTACGTTCACCAGTTCTTCTAGCTCTGTAACAGGAGTGGTCCTTGTCCATCAACAACTTGACACGGTTTGGTAACAAGACACCTTGCTTCATTGGGAAACCTTGCTTGTCGTTACCACCGGAAACCTTGAAGATGTAACCCTTGAATTCATCACCTAGGGCATCACCTTCAACTTCTTGACCAATTCTCTTTTCGTAAAAGATACGCAACTTGTGTTCGTCGTCGATATCAACAGACTTTTGGGAACCGTTAACTGGGTAGGAAATGTTCAACTTCATCTTGTATCCAATAGACCTATTCTTTGCTTCAAACTTCGAAACTCCTATTGATACTTCACAGGTATGTTTACCCACACCAAAATGTGTTGATAGTTACTTTTCAGCATGTGCGGCGCCTACCGAGAAGTTGCAAAAAGTTTCACAGTCACATTGATGATTGGTGTTCTGATGTGATAACCCTAACCAACCCTAATAGTAACATGATCTATACTTTCAATAAACGACGAGTTCAGTAATACAATACAATACAATACAATACACTATCAATATCAATATCATATCATAAATATCATGTTGAGAACACTCTACAAGCCAATCATGCCAATTTTTGATTTATAACTTTATTATCTTACAGAAAATACATAACCGGTAAGTCACAAGCTTAGTTGTTGAAGTTTCTTCTTGGTCTTCTGGTGTTTGGTCTTTCTGGGACAGATTCTTGCAAACGAGTTTGTGGCAAGATACCTTCTGGAACATGCAAGTATTCTCTCAAGTAGTCAATACCTTCGTCAGTCAAAGTGTAGTAGTAGTAAGACCAGGAGAATTGAGTCTTGACGTAACCCTTAGAGGTCAAAGATTGCAAAGCCTTGATGACGTAAAGGTTCTTGGTGTCAATTTCTTCGTGCTTGGCTTGGTTGTAGTCCTTCTTGGCAACGACAACACCTTCTATAGAATTTGTTAGTATATAAATCAGTCTTTTATAAACTTCGATAGGAATGATATAATTGTAGAGATTTAAGTTGGGAACCAAAATTAAATTTTGACATGGAGTTTGTTGAATATAGACAAATGGGAATTCAAGTATTTGTGCAACTGATGGTAATGTAAATTCTCTTAATTTCTTGTCCAGGAATCACGATTCTTTTGTTTGTCAAAGGTTTTCAATTCATCAAATATGACAGTCTCAGTTTAATAAGATAATGTAAATGTGTAATTGTGCCATATCACAATAACCAATAGACGTGGATAATCCTGTGTTCTCCATTCAATCTCTCTCTCTTTTTTTTTGCTTAATTGGAGTCGTTGCATTAATCACATTTGGCCAAACTCAACTCGACAAACAACAAAACAAAATTATACAACTTCAAGCTGGCTCCTCTCTCTCAAACTCTCTAAAATATAACATCCAATAGATCTGTACATACCGTTGAACAAGTAAGTGTGGATCTTCTTTCTGTCTTCCTTTGGAATAAGCATCTTGAATATACTCTGACTATTTGACTTGCAGTTACTATTATGATGGTTTCAAGTTATTCAAGATTAATTTTTAATTTTCACAAACAGTGAGTCCTGAAAAAAGTTGTGTGTCACTAACCGAAAATATTATTGATTCCCGCACGCACAGGGATTTCTGCCTAACCGTTTCGTGATCCAGAGGGTGCGTAATTATCAGCATTCGGAGTGCGTAAATACCAGCACGCTCCATTAACAAACAAAAAACAAACACACAGTCACATAAACGACTAGGGTTATCAACATCACATGATGTGATATAGGGCTAGATCAGCAGTGTTTTTTTTGATAGGGATGATGAGAAATAACAAGGCTGATTGATAAACACAAGGGAACAGTGATTAGATCAATACTTCTTTTCCTATACCACACAGACACACAGACATACAGACAATAAATTCATAGTTAAATGATATTATGGTGAGGTTGGATAGTTCACTTGATGGGATTGCAAGAAATGATAGTGGCGATAACGATGATATTGAAGCCCAATCAGTAGTATCCATCAGTCAACAATACAAACACACATACTACTACAAGGTCCTCAAGTTCTTTTCAAGATTCAAGCTGTTTCACATTCCCATTCTGAATTGGTCATTCTTGTTTCTTTTCATTTGGTTGCTGTATAAATTAATTCACAAGTATGAAGAGATGTACGAGAAGAGTACATTGTTAACTACAATAACTGCAAATATATTACTGTTTGGGTTATCTGATACTTTAGCACAGAATATTTCATGCTTTCTTTCAGAGGTAAAGAAAAGCAGAATTGCATCAAATATTACCAGCAGCTGCACCAATACTACAATCATCAATTTGGAGAATTTTATGCCATTTAGAGATTCAACACAGGACAATACTGACGAAGAAGATTTTATCTATTCGGACTATGGATACACAAGAGACTTGGAAGAGTCAAATGATCAATTTGCATATCAACAATCTCAATATCAACATCTTGCTGATCAAACAGACAAGGACATTTTCAACTTTAGAAGATTTGTGGGGTTTATGTTTTGGGGGTTCCTGATGGCATTTTGCCAGGTTGCCTGGTATAAAACATTGAACAATCTCTACACCACTGAGCCAACGTTTGTGTCTGTGCTGGCGAGAGTCATGTCTGATCAATTAGTTTATTCGCCAATTTCGCTGTTTTGTTTCTTTACGTACTCCAACTTTGTTTTGGAAGGTGGGTCAAAGGTGACTCTGGCAGACAAGATTAGCAAGATATATTTTTCAACATTAATGGCAAACTACATCCTGTGGCCAATGGTGCAATTTATCAACTTTTTAGTGATGCCTAGACGATTTCAAGTTCCATTTTCAAGTTCAGTTGGTGTTTTATGGAATTGCTTTCTATCCATGAAAAATGCATCAAATTGAGGAGGTATCATAGGGAAAGTTATCACCATGGTTTGCATAATACAACACAGAGGATACTACACAATATATACTTATTATTATCATTATTATCGTCATACACACTGCCAGAGTTGAGAGTGTCATTAAAATTGTATCACTTTCACTCAACAACTAGAAGAACTCAAAGGGACGACGAAGGAATAATATCATAGTCAAGTGGTTATCAGTGTTGGTAGGTGCTGATGAATACCAGATGTACCGCATTTAGGGCTTTCAATTTCTACGCCTGTGAAACAATGGTCAGGCCGCTGAGTGTCGAATGATGTGAGAAAGATATATCTCCAGTTTCATATTAATGAATAGTATCTCTTACAAGTTTGCACTAGACTAATGCTTGAATGATAATTATACTCACCGATTGGTGGGAAGGGAGAGCTGGTTCCTGCATTACATTTACCCAAACCTTCATTACAGCCACTGATGCATGCCAGCCCAATTGAAGAAGTCATCTGGTTTTGTACCACAAATGGGGAGAGCGACTATGTATATATTTCCAATGGAATAACAATGCATTGTAATCAATTACAGTATGGTGTAGAGTGACCTTTTTATCGCCACAAACGCCGGTTTAAATCCGGTTTTAAGCCGTTGAAGGTCGGAAGGTCGGAATTCGGTGGTTTTTTTTTTCCAGTTTGTCAATGAAAATTTTAATAACAGTTCGATATGAACGAGAGGCATTATTGGGAAACATATATTCTGTGAATAATATCAACCATCTAAACGCAAAAGATGAACCAAAACACACTAGTCGACAAGCCAAAACAAAGACCAGACGCAATTGACGAAATCTTGTCAACTCTAAAGAGATACGATGTTTCAGTCATCAGAGAACTAGAGGAGTACTTGAATGAACAATACGCCAACAACTTCAGCGACTTGAACGCCAACCTAGCGTTGTTGAAGCTCTACGAGCTAAGTGACGAAACATCCATAGAAAGACAAGACTCCACCCTAAAGATTTTGGTTAAGGGTTTGGTCCAATTCATAGATCAAGATTTCTCTCTATACTTGCATTTGCTTCCATCATACATCTTTGTTGTTAAGGATGAATACACCACCAAGATTCAAAACCTGGTCACCCTATACGAGCTATTGATTGCCAACAAGTTTGATCAATTCGTCGCTAAGAACAAGGAATTTGGCTTGGTTGATGCCAAGAGCGTCACAGAGATTGAAAAGACATTCAACTTGAACAAGGGATCCGACTTTATATTGAATGAAGTTGTGAGTGAAGATGTCCCATTGAACAGACTAACCAAGATTGTGGGTACTTTGGTTAGAGATTAAATGTATGTTACGGTAATGTTTTTGAATGTAGTGTAATGCCATCCATTGTTCGAGTGACTGGAGTGGAGTTCAGCCAATGAATGAATAATATAAATATATTACTGTAGAAGTGGAATAATACCCTGCACTACCATCATCCCATTTCTATCCCTCTTCATCTCATGTATCAAATAAAACCAGATCAAATCAGATTAAAACTTGTCGTATTTTTATCAGTGAACATGGAAAACTACCGACAAAACATGCTTGATTTGCCCTGATTTCACATAAAAAAACTGTACAATATAAACCACTACCAAGAACAACTGCAACCCACAGTACCAACATCGTATTACCACTCCAATTACCCCAAATATAAGCTTCATTATAGCTCATCACCAATTTCCTAATCGGGACGGTCCGGACAGCAGCATTAAAATTTTTTTTTAATGCTCAACTAAAAGAAACTTTACACTATCAAAACACAACAGTTTGGAACAACAAAGTCTCACTCCTAACGAAAAGAACACATTGAATAATGGCTCCAGTCAAGAGAAAACGTTCCGAGGTTGCTGAGGCTAAGAAGGAGTCTCCTCTGACAAGACAGGATTCCACTGTTCAACCAGAAAAGTCCATTCTGGATAGCAGTGAGGTTTCCTTCCCAAGAGGTGGTGCTTCTGCTTTGACACCTTTAGAATTGAAAGAAGTTGCTAATGAAGCCGTCTCAGATGTCTTGTTCAGCAAGAAAGATACAACTGAAGAAAGCAAGGGTCCAGCCAAGAAGAAGAAGAAGGTTTCCTCCTCAAAGAGTAAGAAATCCGCTAAAGCTGATGCTGATGAAGATGATAAGGTTGTGCCTATTGAGACACTATCATTCAAAAAGTTGATCCCAGGTGTCATGGTGCTTGGTCAGGTTGTTGAAATTAACCGTATGGATATGGTTCTCGCATTGCCAGATAACTTGGTTGGTTACATTCCAATCACTAGTATATCATCAACTATAACGAAACAACTGGAGGACTTGGATCAAGAGTCTGAATCTGAGTCTGAATCTGAAGACGACAGTGAATCTGAAACTGTTACATCTACTGTCAAGTCTAAGCCAGCCAAGGAATTCCCAAAGCTATCCAAACTATTTAAGATTGGCCAATGGCTACGTGCTACCATTGTTGAATCAGAAGCTAGAGAAAGCACACAAAAGAAACAAAAGAAGCGTATCCAATTGTCTATCGAAGTTGAAGAAGTTAACAAATCTTTGGAAGAGGACGATTTGGATGCTGGTTTGACTCTACAAGTTGTTGTCAAATCTGTTGAAGATCACGGTGTCATCTTTGAAACTGGTAAGTCTAAAATCAATGCATTCATCTCTAATAAAGATCTAAAGACTGCTGGGTACGAATCATCCCAGCTACTGCCAGGTGCTGTCTACTTGTCCACAATAATTAAGAAGCAAGGCCGTACAATCAATGTTAAATTCAACACATCAACTGGCAAGAAACAACAAACCATCTCCACAATTGCATCTATAGACTCTATCATTCCAGGTAATTTGATAAATACCCTCGTTATTGAAACAAAAAAAAATGGGTTGGTTACAAAATCCTTTGGTTTGGTCGATTCTACCATCAACTTGGCACACTTGGGTGTCTTTTCCGAAGATGAATTGAAACACAAATACGCTATTGGTTCTTCAATCAAAGCCAGAGTCCTTGCTGTTTTGTTTTCTAATGGTGAAAAGAAGTTAATGCTTTCAACTCTGCCAAATATCCTTGAGTTGAAGGAGACAAACTATAACCCAGCTGAATCTTCTGCACCACTAGATGCCTTCCCAGTTGGTACTGTTTTCGAGGGTGTTGAAATCAAAGGTTATGATGACAATTATATCTATATTAATATTGATGATGACAGATTAGGCCAGGTTTATGCTACTAGAGTTGATGAAGACAAGAAGGTTGACATCAAAGCATACTACCCAATTGGTTCTAAGCACAGTGCCAGAGTTTTGGGCTATTCCACTATTGATGGCTACTACATTTTAACCATGGATTCTACAGTTATTAACCAACGTTATCTAAGAACTCAAGATGTCCCAATTGGTGAAGCTGTTTCTGGTGTAATCCAAGCTGTTTCTGGTGAAACTGGTTTGAAGGTTAAGTTATTTGACAAGTTTGAAGCATACGTTCCAATTTTGCACATGAGTGATATTAAGTTGGTTTACCCAGAAAGAAAATTCAAGATTGGTTCCAAGGTTAAAGGTAGAGTTTTAGAAATCAAGCAAAATGGTTCAATCTGCTTAACCTTGAAAAAATCTTTGGTTGGTATGGATTCTGATGACCTGGTTACCAAGTTTGAAGATGCTTCTATTGACAAGAGAACTTCTGGTACTGTTGTTGCTTTCAGACCAAGTGGTGCTATCATCACTTTCTTTGGTAACGTTACTGGTTTTATTCCAAAGTCTGAGATTAGTGAAGCTTTTGTCAAGAAACCAGAAGATTTCCTAAGATTGGGTCAAACTGTTTCAGTTAGAATCATCAACGTTGATGCTGCTCAACACAAAATCGCTGCTAGTTGTAAGTTGACTGAACAATCTTCCAAACAAAATGATGCCTTTTCTAAACTCGTGTCTGGTAAGTCTATCATCAAGACCAATATTGTTGAAAAGTCAAAGGAATCTGTTATTGTTGAAGTTGCTTCCAAGGGTCTAAGAGGTGTGATATTCGCTGGTCACTTGTCTGATGGTAACTATGAACAGAACCGTGCTTTGCTAAAGAGGTTGAATGTTGGTGCTGTAATTGAAGCTTTGGTTGTTGACAAAGATGATCGTACCAAGTTGTTGAACTTGACTTGTAAGAAAACTCTTATCAACTCTGCCAAAAAGAATAATTTGCCAACTTCATATGATGACATTAAGATATCTGATGAAAATCTATTCGGTTATGTGAAGTCTGTTACCCAACAAGGTGTTTTTGTTGGGTTTGGGGGTAAGCTAGTTGGTATGGTTTTGAAGAAGTATGCTACTGATAAGCCAGTTGATGACTTGTCTTCTGAATTCCGTATCAATCAATCTGTTAGTGCAAGAGTTGTCAGAGTTGATGATGACAACCAAAGATTCTTGTTATCTATGAAATCTAGCAATAATGATGGTAGTACTGCTATCAACCCACTTGACTCCAAGATGGAATTGGTTTCCGATTATGTCCCAGGCAAGGTTACTAAAGCTCAAATCAAGAGTATCAAGGACACTCAACTAAACGTCCAATTGGCTGATAATGTTCAAGGTCGTATTGATGTTTCCCAAATTTACGAATCATACAAGGATATCAAGGATCCAAAGAATCCACTGGAAGGCTTCAACGTTGATGATGTTTTAGATGTCAAGATTATTGGTTTCTATGATGTTCGTAACCATACATACTTACCAACCACACACAAGAGAACCTCACAAATTTTGCTAGAATTGAGCATGAAGAAATCTGACTTGGTTGAAAAGCCATACGAACAACTAAGTTTGGACAAGTTGGTTGTTGGTACCGAATGGACTGCTTTTATCAACAACCATGGTGCTGGTTTCTTCTGGGTTAACATTACTCCATCAGTCAAGGGGAAGGTTTCTTACTTGAACTTGACCAACGATTTGGATTTGATTAAGGACTTTGATGAAAACTTCCCAATTGGTTCTGCCATCAAGCTAAAGATCCAATCTGTTGATGATGAACATCAAACTTTTATTGGTACAGCTAGAGACTCTCCAATCCAAACTTATGATGACGTCAAGAAGGGTGATGCTTTACCAGCTAAGATCTTGAAGGCCACCGAAGCATATGCTGTTGTTGAATTGGGTGAGTCTGTTATTGCCGTTTCATATGCTACTGATGCTCTTGATGACTACTCTGTTCCATTGGAAAAGACCTTTAAGCAAAACCAAGTTGTTTTAGCTCATGTTTTGCATGCTGATGCTGATAACAAGAAGATTCAAGTTTCTCTACGTTCTGCTGAAGAACCAAAAGACAAAGTTATTAAGTCTGCAGAAGAATTGCAAAGAGGTGACGTTATTAGAGGTTTCATTAGAAACATTACTCCAAAGGGTGTTTTTATCAGCCTGGGCCACAACCTAGATGGTTATGTCAAGATTTCAGATTTGTCTGATGCTTTCATCAAGGACTGGAAGAAATTCTTCAAGTTGAACCAACTAGTTGTTGCCAAGGTTTTGGAAAGCGGCGATGGCCGTGTCACATTGACCTTGAAGGAGTCTATTGTAAATGGTGATGCCAATATTTTGAAACGTTTCCAAGACATTGAAGTTGGTGAAGTTTATGAAGGTTTGGTTAAGAAGGTTGCTGAATACGGTGTCTTTGTGAAGCTTGATGGTACTGTCAACGTTAGTGGGTTGTGTCACCACAGTCAAATTTCTGATAACCCAGTTTCTGAAATTCAAGCATTGTTTGGTGAAGGTGATAGAGTTAAGGTTAAGATTCTATCTATTGATCCAAAGAAGAAGCAATTATCGTTGGGTATGAAGGCTTCTTACTTCTCTGACGAAGTTGATGAAGATGTTGAAATGAATGACGCACCAAGTGACGACGACGATGACGATGACGATGACGATGAAGATGAAGATGAAGATGAAGATGAAGACTTGATGGAAGATGCATTCGACAACAATGATGACGATTCCAGCGACGAGGAAGGTGAAGATAAAGAATCAAGTGACGCTCCAATCACTGGTTTGACCACCAATGGGTTTGACTGGACAGCCAGTATCCTAGACCAAGTTGCAGATGATGAATCCAGTGATGAAGAAGACTTTACAGAATCTAAAAAGAAGAAGAAGAGATCCAAGTCTGTTGTTGAAGACAAGACTGGTGATATTAATTCTAAGGCTCCAGAATCTGTGGGTGACTTTGAAAGATTGGTTATTGGTAACCCAAATTCTTCTATTGTCTGGATGAACTACATGTCTTTCCAATTGCAATTAAGTGAAATTGAAAAGGCTCGTGAAATTGGTGAAAGAGCCTTGAAGACCATCAACTACCGCGAGGAACAAGAAAAATTGAACATTTGGATTGCATTATTAAACTTGGAAAATACATTTGGTACCCAAGAAACTCTGGATGATGTTTTCAAGCGTTCTACTGAGTACATGGACTCTCTAACTATGCACCAAAAACTAGTGAGTATTTACATCATGTCTGAGAAGTTTGGCAAGGCTGAAGAGTTATTCAAGACGATGTCCAAGAAGTTTGGTAAGGAATCTGTTTCTGTGTGGGTGTCCTTTGGCAGTTACCTATTGGACCGTGAGGATAAAGAACAAGCACACGAAGTTTTGAGCAGAGCCTTGCAAAGTCTACCTAAGCGTAACCACATTGAAGTGGTGCGTAAGTTTGCACAATTGGAATTCGCTAACGGTGATGCTGAACAAGGTCGTACATTGTTTGAAGGTTTGATTGCCGATGTTCCAAAGCGCATTGATTTGTGGAATGTCTACATTGACCAGGAAATCAAGGCCCAAGAGAAGAAGAAGGTTGAAGAATTATTTGAAAGAGTGTTGGCCAAGAAGTTGGGTCGTAAGCAAGCCAAGTTTTTCTTCTCCAAGTGGTTGGTATTTGAAGAGAAGTGTGAAGATGCGAAGGCTGTTGACTACGTTAAGGCCAAGGCTACAGACTATGTTCAAAAGAACAGCGAGTAAAAGTTTAAACATTAAAAACAAACAAACAAACAAACAAACATCATCTTGTGTATATTAGAATCATTAATTGAATTATAACATTTGGGAAGATTGTAGAGATCTACGCTAACAAACGTCGATAGACTGCAGATAGATAGGCAGATCGCGCTGTTCCATGATTTGTATCTCACCACATCTGAACCCAGTAGAGCCAGTAGAGCCAGTAGAAATGACGGTTTCTGATATTTGGTGTGTGCCAGGTGTGGTGTTTTGTGAAACAGAGTCGATTTTGGTTTTGTGTCACTTCTCTATACCCAACTCCAAAAATCCCAAACCCCAAACCAAAAACACAATACCAACAATACCAACACGAATAAGTAAGTACCCAATATATGAAACAAAGCAGTTGGTCTCAATTCACCATGACAGTTCCACTTCATATGGCATTAACTGTGTTCACCTTCTTTCTCATTACAGTATCTGTTGGGTTTTCAAACAGCCACCATCAAGATGGGTATCATAGAGAAGCCATAAACTCACCACCAGATATTATCAAGACAGCTGAGTTTTCCAAAATATTCAGATGCTCACAAATAGCTAAAACAGTCTCTTGTATTAACAGGTACAGATCAAGTTTGATTAAAGAGCACGCAGAGGCCAACCAATTGAATAAGATGCAACAAAAGGATATCATTCAGTATGACATTGTGATATCAGTTTTCAGGGTACTAATCATTTTCACTAATATTGTTTTTTTAGATGCACAGATAGTATAGATTTTTCAAACTTGAATGATTATAGTTTGCTATGGGAGTTTCAACAATGTTTTATCAACTCGAACCCACAACAACATACCCTAAGACAACAAACAAAAGTCCAGGTTCGCGAAAAACAACACAATGATGCCAGAGATGAACCAAAACCAAGCTTCCTTAGTTGGAATGGCTTTGTTGTTTTATGTTTTCTAGCTGCGGCAGTTTTTGGAGTTATGAATAACAACGATTCAGATGAGTCGTTTGATAAAGCAATGTCTCCTGGCCCAGAGTCTATTGACCCAAATGAAAGCCCAAATATTCAAGAGTTTGGTGAGGTTGAAAAGTATGCCGAAGAGCTTGAGGAACAAGTGTCTTCAGTTGAGGATGGTCTTGATGAAAAGAAAACTGCCTCCGATACAAGAACTGGGACAGAAGCGACAACCCCAACACACCAGTATCAACAGGCACCAGGCTCACCGTTGGATCGAAAAATTGTTGTTCAGGTGAAAGGGAAAGAGTTTGATTTGGGAAGCAAACAGGGGGTAAACCAATGGAAAATGTTTTGCCTGCACAAGGTGGTTGAACCCCAAGTTGCTCCATCCCCAACACCAGTTTTGAAGGCAAATAGTTATCCAATAGTAGCACAAAAGAGAGTTTCCTTTAGTCCAATAGATGCTAGCAGTGTTGCCTTGATTCACCAATTGGAAAACGAGAGTAGAGAAAGAGAAGTTACAGAGAGCTTTGAACAAGACAGCAACGAAACCACATCATCATCATCACCACCACTCTCAATACAAGATGCTGAAGAAGAGGAAAGGACAACAGAGGCTAATAGTGCCAGCACCACAACCACCACAACTTCATCATGCTCATCTGAGGCTATAGTGTGTACAGAAAACAAGAGACTGGACCAACACATAGCATCAGAACCAGCAGCAGCAGAACCAGCCCCAACACTAACCATAGAGCCAACAAGACTAGCAAGATGCGATATTAACATCCACGATCCAGACAAGCCAGTGCCATCAGTCCTAGACTACCCAAAGTATGATCGCAATGGTAAATTGTTGAGACGAGTTTTCATTCCTGGACGAGGATGGGTTTCATCAAAGACGTTGGAGCAAGAACGACAAAAATTGCTAACCACCTTGGAATTGTGTTTCAGTGCCACGACAGAGGACATTATCCAACACACGGCAGCAGTATCGCCAGTAGCACTCGACTATTGAACACCGAGCAGTTGTTGTGTGTATTTGTTGTAAAAATGTGTCACCATTGTATTTTTTTCGAAAATATTTTTGTAGTTGGCATTTCCAGAATCAACAATTCCAACATCATCACTGTTTGTAAGAGATCTTTTGAGCAGGTGAAGCCAGTTGATGTTGCGCTGAACTGCTTGGTGTGTTTAAAGTACTGCGGATACGTTTTTATGCTGGGAACAGAGCATTACTACATCGTTTTTGAGCTCTCACAAAGTGGCACTGGAGGAGGCAACAACAAGAACAACAAGAACAACAAGAACAACAAGAACAAAAACAACAACAACCAAAACAGGAACAACATTGATAAGTGGGTTTCTAAGGCTGTATATACACAGGACATATTCACGCAAGCATTTGATACAGACGAGTGCGAGCGCAAGTGTGGCGAATACTCATCACTTGACAAGCCTGTTGGAGCAGCAGCCGATTACCGGTTTTCAAGTTACTCCATAATAACAATTGATTCTGATTGCGATAGCAAGTCCAAGAACAAGATGGAGGAGTTCAATCCAGTTTCCACTGAGCCACTCAAAGCGAAGTTTATGGGGTATGGTGTTGTTCGACTATATAAAGAGTTTACCGAGGATGCGTCGCTTCAACAAAAGAATGAGGTTGAAATTGAGTCCGACGACACCACAGTTGCCATTGTTGCTGTGCCCAACTACTTTTCCCCTACTGATTTACTAGCTTTTTTGGGACAAGAGGTGAACAAACAGGTGTCGCATTTCAGATTGGTTAGATCAGACGACCCTAATCGGTTTATGGTGTTGATGAAGTTTCGAAACAATGAATCAGCCAGAAGTTTCCAGGAGAAGTTCAACGGACATGCATTTAATTCAATGGAGGCAGAGAAATGCCATGTCATCTTTGTAAAGAGTGTGATATTCAAGCCTTTGAATTTTGATTCACAGGGGATTCCATATTTGCTAGAGGACCCGTTTACTTTGCAAGTCCATAAGAATGATAATAACGTGCCAAAGAGAAGAGTAAAAGAATTACCGACATGCCCAGTGTGTCTTGAAAGAATGGATGCTGATGTTACTGGGTTGCTCACTATTTCATGCCAACACACATTCCATTGCGGTTGTTTGAGTAAATGGAGAGATGATACATGTCCAGTGTGCAGATACTCGAATTTAACACCATCTAAATTAAAGTTACAGCAACAGGGAGACAATGGATCTTTAAACCATTGTTCAGTCTGCCAGGGGGTTGATAACTTGTGGATTTGCTTGATTTGTGGTAATATTGGGTGTGGGAGATACAATTCGAAACATGCCATTGAGCATTATGAAGCCACCAATCATTGTTTTGCTATGGATTTAAGAACACAGAGAGTCTGGGACTATGCTGCTGATAACTATGTGCACAGACTATTACAGAATGAATCGGATGGCAAGTTGGTTGAGTTATCAGATGGCGCAACATCCTCTTTTTCTTATTCAAGCTCAGGATCAACGTCTTCTTCTTTTGAGAATTCGGATCCTGCTGAAGGGAAAAAGAAGAGTGGTGGTAGTGAGAAAGAGCGCAATAGAGATTATGGGATTGAATATTCAAATGTGTTGCTGTCCCAACTAGAGTCCCAACGAGAGTATTACGAGGCCAGATTGGCGGAGTCTGCAGATTTAATATCTGATGTTTCCAAGACCAAAGATGAGATGCTAGAGAAGGTGAATGGGGTGATTAGCGATGTGCAGGGGTCTGTTGTGAAGCTAAAGGAAGAGAATGATGCATTGAGGCTGGAGTTTGAAACGTATAAAAGGGCTACTGATTCTTCATCGCACAAGACAAGCAGGGCTAAAGATTTGGCCAAGAGCTTTGAGAACAAATGGAAAGAGGAGAAGGCGATGTCGGAAGGGTTGATGGCGAAGGTGGAGGCGTTGTTGCTGGAGAACAAGGAGCTCAAGACACAGAATGAGGATTTGAATGAGCAGGTTAAGGATTTGATGTTTTACTTGGAGTCTCAGGAGAAGTTCAAGGATGCGAGTGAGGAGGAGAGGAACGGCACGATTGTGATCCAGCAGCCTGATGTGAGCAGAAGGGAGAGAAGGGAGAGACGGGCAGCACGGGCAGCACTGAAGACGGGCAAACGGGTATGAATAAAGCTGAATAAAGCTGAATAAAGGTGAATAAAACTAGCAAGTATTATTACCAAGTATTTATTACCAAGTTGTATAAGTCACATGACCAACTGATTGATTATATAATAAATTACGTAATTGAACGGTAATGTCCGGGTGTTTCTCATTTCCACAAAATTTTGAGCCGCCGGGTCAGAAAAGGGCCAAAAAAAAAATTTTAGAAGCGATGAGATTGACACGGGAATGACTGGGCTGGCTGATAAACAGAGATCTCGAACGAGGGTTTAAAACGGTACGCAGAGCCAGACACATCGCAGTTCAACTCAAACACTCAACACTCAGCTGGAGTAGAACTGCTAAACCCACCAGGAAGTTGTTATATTAACTTGAGTTTCTCTAGAAGACACACACCACTGCTACTCCACAAAAGACATCAAAAGAACAATAAAGATAAAGAAACCATGGCTGCTGCAAACTCGATAAAACTGCTTGCGAGCGACGTCCACAGAGGCCTCGCTGAGCTGGTGGCAAAGAGACTGGGCTTGAAGCTCACTGACATATACTTGAAGAGAGACCCATGTGGTGAGGTTTCCTTCTCCATTGGCGAGTCTGTCCGTGACGAGGATATCTACATCGTGGTCCAGATAGGCTCTGGTGTCGTGAACGACAGAGTCCTCGAGCTCTTGATCATGATCAATGCCTGTAAGACTGCCTCTGCCCGTCGCATCACTGCTGTCATTCCAAACTTCCCATACGCCAGACAGGACCGTAAGGACAAGTCCAGAGCCCCAATCACTGCCAAGTTGATGGCTGATATGCTAACCACTGCTGGCTGCGACCATGTCATCACCATGGACCTACATGCTTCCCAGATCCAAGGGTTCTTTGATGTCCCAGTTGACAACTTGTATGCTGAGCCAAGTGTTGTTAGATACATTAGAGAGCAATTGCCATACAAGGAAGCCATCATTGTTTCCCCAGATGCTGGTGGTGCCAAGAGAGCTGCTGGCCTGGCTGACCGTCTGGACCTCAACTTTGCCTTGATCCACAAGGAGAGAGCTAGAGCAAACGAGGTTTCCAGAATGGTGCTGGTTGGTGATGTTACTGACAAGATTTGTATCATCGTGGATGACATGGCTGACACCTGTGGTACTCTCGCCAAGGCTGCTGAAGTGCTGTTGGAGAACAAGGCCAAGTCTGTCATCGCCATCGTCACACACGGTATCTTGTCTGGTAATGCCATCAAGAACATCAACAACAGTAAGCTGGATAGAGTTGTCTGCACAAACACTGTCCCATTCGAGGAGAAGCTGAAATTGTGTCCAAAGTTGGACACCATTGATATAAGTGGTGTCCTCGCTGAAGGTATCCGTCGTTTGCACAATGGTGAGAGTGTTTCTTATTTATTCCGTAATGCTCCTCTATAAAAGGAAAGTGCATTCTTCATTCTTTCTTCTTCTTTCTTTATTCATTTTATACTGATCTCTTCAAGATCATAACCAAACCAAAAAAATAAGATAAAATACATTTATATATGGGGTGTTTTCTATATTTATTACTGTATTATGGAAAGTACTTTTCCTTATCAAACTCCTGAAGAGACTTTAGCAGGACACCTTGACCACCTAGATGCTCGTGTTCAGCACCATTCATCACGGCAATAGCTCTTGGATCAGGCACCCAAATCACGTAGGATCCAGCAGCCTTACCAGAAACCAGCCCACTGATTGCATCTTCAAAGACCAAACACTCCTCTGGCTTGATTGGCTCCTCGCCCTTTGGCAACTGCGAGTTTAGAGACGCCAGAGCAGCCAACCAAATATCTGGGAATGGCTTGCCTCTGCCCTTTGGAATTCTGGCATCGTCACCAGTAACAACATGCTCACCAAACAGCTGGAAACCGTCCTGTAGATGCCCAGTCTTGCGTTCAAAGTTGATCTTGTTCGAAGAGGTGGCCAGTGCGATAGGAACTCCCTTTGCGTGCAGATACTTCAACAGTTCAGCAGCACCAGGCAAGAATCTACACTTGGACCAGCTGATGCTCAAGTTCTTGACATTCTTCTCAACAAGCTCCTCAGGGGTGTATGGCAAATCGTGCGCATTGATCAAAAGCTGGGCACTCTCTGGGCCTGGACGGCCTTGTAGTTGCACCTTCAGGTCCCAGGTCAAGGGGCCTTTACCGTGCTCAGCCAACAGATCGTTCGTGACCTCTGTGTAGATATCTTCTGTGTTGATCAAAGTACCATCCATGTCTATTTCATTATTAGATTTCAGTCACAGTCGTTAGAATTATAATGTTTTAAATTGGAAACTTACCAAAGAGACATGCTCTAAATCTGTAAAAGGTCAGCACTCGTGGACAAAACTATATAGTCTCTTTATCTCTTTATCTCTTCACCATCACACTCACTTCTTCTCACTCATTCTGCCGTTCTTGCTTCTTCTTGCTTCTTCTTCTTCTTCTGGTGAAATGTTCACTTGCGAGTATTTTTTTTCTTTCTTTTATCCCACCCGAGAAATAGCGGAAAAACCATATAAACTCTACAGTTCAAAAAATCATATCAAATCGGTCGTAAAATCATTAAACAAACAACTCACAGCGCAATTCAAAGTGGGGGCAATGGCTGTCTACACACTGGACACTGGAGCTTGTATCTCATCCAGTTCTCTAGACACTCGGTGTGGAAAATGTGCCTGCATGGCGCAACCATGTAACCTCTTCTCAAGATAAAGTTGGAAGGCTGGTCAAAGTTACTTCTCATGATCGGCAAGTCAACGCTATTCATGCAGATGGAACACTCCACAGAGCAGTGGCCATCATGGTGCTTCACTGGCGTGGTTGAAGATACCGCATCTGGATCTCCTTCACCACCAGTACTAGCCTCCTCTTCATCATGGTAATCGTCAAACCCAAACCCAGACTCTAAATCAGATTCAGTCAACACTGGGTGGTAGTTGTATGTCTTTGGCAACAAAGTCTTTGGCAAGAAGAATCTCGCACCAAACAGCTCTTGCAACACCATCATCAAAATCTGTGCACCAAGCCAGCATTCAATAAACAACAAAAACTTCATGTCATAGTGATGGTGCAATAGGTTTTGTTTGTATCCAAACAAGTATGCAATTGGAACACTTCTGACAAATGTAGTACCCAAAATAAACCACCACTTGAATGATCTGTGGGCTCCTCTAATGACATTTCTGTAAACTTGTGGTATCCAATAAGAGTTGAAAAGAATCAACATCGAATACTCAAAACGGAGTCTCGCCCTTTTTGGCCATAGGAATGCATTTAGAAGAATAAATGTTAGAAAAATCAACATTAAAAAGTATCTCCAATAAATCGCATGGCTAACTTCTGTCTCATCAACAGGCTCATTATTACCTTGTGCAGTTGGTGCAGCAGTTGTAGTAGCACCAGCACCAGCACCATTATTATTTGCATCACCTTCGGTGGCTTCACCATCATTATCACCATCCAGCGGTCTTCCTTGCAAAGCAGTAAATAGACTGATTGTTCTTTCATTCACTTGGGAACTGTAAATGCTAATCATATATCTCAGTTCAAAAACAGTAGACAATATAAAGGACAAAAAGGCGCCAACGGTGAACGACAGATACAGAGGCGCAACAACAACTCCAGCAAGTAAGAACAACATTGACAACGTACCATCAACAGAACTAATCATTGCAATCGTCCAGAACGATATTCTTGAGATTGTAGCAGGTGTGCTAGTAACGTTCATTTGCTTAATCAACAACAAAATCTGGACAAATAACAACCCGATAGCATACAAAACAAGCTTGCGAAGTTGCAGGTAACGGATTTCTTTTTTAATACCTGAAATGGTTGGCACATTCAATTGCACACCACAGTTTGGTGAGTATAAAACACCAGTTAAATTCAACTGTGGAACAAGGTTAAAATCTATTGGGCGACCAATAGGCGATGCAAGTTCTTTATCAATAGCAGAAATCTGGTCCTGTGTTAGATTCACCTTATTCAAATGGAAATATGAGACATATTCACAATGGTTTTTAGCTTTATCCAAATATTGACTCATTAAATTGAAGTTTATATCAATGTTTTTGCTTAGATCTGAAGTTTTGAAAAATGTTCTTGTTAAATATTCCAATGAAACGTTTTGTGTCAATTTGAAGTATTCTGGGTTCATTGTTAAATGTTGGATCCCACCGAGAAAAGACAGAAACTTTGCAGAATTTGTAGTTGTAATCAAATTCCCAGATTCCATGAAATAAAATCCCTTTGTTTCAATACTTGATTTATGCTCTTCATTATCATCAGAGATTTCAAAATCTATATCCACAATTTTCACTTTGGAATCCAAAATGTCAAAGTTTTGCTTGTTTAAATGAGTAATGGATTGTAACTGGGCAACAATCAACCCATTCGCATAAGTAATGTTACCAACCACACCATTATTATTATTATTATCATTATCAGCACCATGGGTATTATCACTAACACCTGGATGATCATTATTTGAATCATCAAAGCTTAATAAATATGGTGGGGTATAGAGTGGTACCTGTGTAAAGTTGTTTGGAACCAACTGGAACTTCCCATTGGCAGCAACACTGATATTTTGATAGTAATTCCAATCACCAACTTCCTGTTCATTCAAGGACCATATCTTATCAGCCTCATTTATGATTTCATCTGGTAGTATTGAATATTTCTGGTTATTTTCCCAATGCTGATAATCTTTATGTGGCAAAGGATAAGTCTGATTAACTTCGCCATTCAACACATCCTGGTAACTCAACATAAAACCAGTGATGTTTTTGATGTTGTCGTCAAATGTGGCATTGTGTAGATATTGATATGATTGATGTAGTTGTTGTTTGAATAGCTGTAGCTTCTTGTATTCATCTTCAGAGTTGACTGGGGTATCTGGAGGACCTGGAAGGAAAAATATGAGGAATAGTATTAGGAAAATGAGGTTGTAGTTATTCATTATTCCTTCTAATATTCGTACCTTCTTCTTCTTCTTCTACCTCAGACCTTTGCTATGATCTCCTGTGGTGTATAGAAGGGGTGCGGTATTGATTTGTGGTTTGTGATCATGTTGTTGTTGCTCTTTACTGCTTTCAAAATAAAATATCCCAGTCCATTAAACTTGGTGTTCGGGTGTATTTATTTTTCAAGTATTGTCTCAGGTTCGAATCCAAAGAGAGGAATGTAATTTTAAGTAAAATGGTTATTTTATTCAATCTTAAATATTTATATGAACAGCCTTGGAGCGAGTGTAATGCTTAATAGAATCTAAACCTAATTCACTCCCACCACCACTTAGCTTTGTCGAGGAAAATGGCAAAGCAACATCGAGGTCATTTGCACAGTTGATGAATACTTGACCAACATCTAGATCTTGGATAAAGTGGTGTGCAACTTTCAAGTCATTGGTGAACACAGAAGCAATTAACCCATAACTAGAATCATTCATCAGTCCAAGAACTTCATCCACTGTTTTAAAAGAGCTAATACAAACAACAGGACCAAATATTTCTTCTTGAACAATTCTAATCTTTTGTGAAACATCAACAAAGATGGTAGGTGATACAAAGTTGCCAATTGCTGGTGTTGGTTTCGACTCTGAAAGCAGTTGAGCACTTTCTTGCAATCCAATTACAATATACTCATTAATCTTTTGTTGCTGAACCTTACTGATTTGGGGTCCCTGTGTGGTTTCCACTTCAAATGGGTCACCAATGACAACACTATCAACCAATCTTTTATAAACCGCAATAAATTCTTTGTATTTGGACTCATGCACATAAACTCTAGAGATTGCAGAGCATATTTGTCCCATATTACTCATACAGGCACCAAATGCCACTTTTGCAGCACTTTCGACATGCAAACAGCCATTGCTGATTTCCCTCCACACTCAAGATTTAGATGCTTCAAGTTATGCTTTGATGACTCAACAACAGACTGCCCAGTCACTGTGGATCCAGTGAAAGAAACCTTTGTCACATCCTTATGTTCAGCTAGAGCCTTACCACAAATATTACCATAACCTGTGATGACATTAATAACCCCAGGTGGAAAACCAGCTTCTTTGACAAACTTGCAGGCATAGAGTAAAGACAATGGTTTTTTGAATTTTCTCATTAACCAAACACCAGGCAGCATGACTGGGATATAAGTTGCGTATAGGATGGATACAGCCGTTGAGTATTGTGAGCTATTGATTCCAATATATTTGTTCATGCCTGCAACATTTGCGTTCCCAATATTGGAGCGATCTAGAGAGGAGAAGAAGTACATTGTTGCAAACAATGGCATCAATTTCCAATCCATCTTGTGGACCAGTTTTGTCTCAACAGCGGGGCCAATGAGGATATGGGTGACAGTACAAGCCATCTCATCGCTTTGATCTTGGTCTATTGTGAAGGAATCAGGCGTGATTCCTAATTCAATAGTATCATGCTTCACCATGTTCTTTTTAGAATCATCCATAGTCAAGTAGTTGAAGTACTCTTTCTAACAATGATGATATTCGGATGAATAGCGACGGTGATGGAGTCATTATTATAATCAT
>JAJLVY010000097.1:0-24687 GCA_030570475.1 Liangdongia dendrica
TTCTACAATCTTCAAGTTTTTGATTGTTGGTTCAACAAGTGATGGTAAATTCAAGGCCTACTCTTTGAACTTTGGTGCATTATACAACAGAAAATGTTCCGATAGCGATTTTGAAGACTGGTGGGTGAAGCGTATTGGTTCAAACAATCCAATCTGTATTGATGGCCACAAACAGAAATTTGTTAGAAGAAAACAAACAGCTGACTGTAAAGTTGACAGTGAATTTAAAGAAGCCATCCCAGTTGAAGATAGTTGTCCATGTACAGAATCTGATTTCCGTTGTGCATTCAACTTTAAAAGAGATAGTAACAACAAGTGTGTTCCTGCTGATTCAAGTGTTACCCCTGAAGGTATTCAAAAAGAACAATGTGTCAACAACAATCCATTCTACAATGAGCCTTCTCCATATATTAAGTCTTATGGTAACAAATGTTCCTCTGAAAATGGTGTCAACCTTGAGATTAATGTCCAAAAGAAATGTCCAAACTACGAGACAGAAGAAGGTGGTTCTAAGGATAACAAGTTGATTGATTATGATGACAATGATACTCCAGATGAAACTAGTCGTGATGATTCCAATCCCGAAGCAAAAGAAGGCGAAAAACAAGGTGCACACGAAGATTTGAATGATGGTAGAGTTAAGGTTTCATCATTTGTTTTCGAAGGGAAGATTATGAAATACGTTTACTTGGAAAGAGTTGAAGGTTCTAATTTGAAGGATGAAACTTTGGTTATTTTGAATTCTTATAACAAGGCCTATGTTACTCATGACCAAGGTTCTACTTGGGAACAAATATCTCCTAATGATGAATTCTTGGACATTATTGTGAACCCACACAATACCAACCATGTTTACCTATTGTCCACAAATCAAAAGATTGTTTATTCCACAGATAGAGCTGACAACTGGAGATTCTTCAGAACACCAGCCGAACACATTCCAGGTGTCGTCCCTTTAACATTCCATCCAAAACACTCAGACTGGTTCATCTACACAGGTCAGTTAGGTTGTGAAGAGTTGTCTTTACAAGGTGCTTGCAGAACAGTGACATACTTCACCAAGTCTTTTGGTAAGAGATTTACCATTTTACAAGAAGGTGTTAAAAGTTGTCAATATATTGGTCACTTGCTAGAGCCAACACATGCTCAATTAATCATCTGTGAAAAGGAAACGAAAGAACACAGTAGTCATGAATCTGAATTATTGGTTAGTGAAGATTTCTTTGAGACCGTTGAGCAACCTTTGAAGAATGTTATTGGTTTTACACAAGCTGATGATTATTTGGTTGCTGCTTGTTCTCAAAATGATGGGTCTCTAAGAGCATATGTCTCTGTGAATGGTAAAGTCTGGACCCCAGCTTTGTTCCCACACAACTTCGTTGTCAATAAACAGCAAGCTTACACTGTCTTAAGTGCTGCTTCAAAGGCTGTTTTCTTGCATGTTACTACAAACGATAGAACTGGTGGTGAGTTTGGTACTATTTTGAAATCCAATTCTAATGGTACTTCATACTCCATTTCTTCTAGATATGTGAACAGAGATAACTATGGGTTTGTTGATTTTGAACAAATGACTGCGTTGGAAGGTGTTTCTGTCATCAATACAGTTTCTAATCATGATGAAGCTAGAAGAGGCTCCAGAAAACAATTGAAGTCTATGATCAGTCACAATGATGGTTCTCAATGGGACTACCTAACTCCACCAGTTATTGATTCTGAAGGTAAGAAGTTCGAATGTACAGGGAAGTCGTTGAAGGACTGTTCTTTGCATTTACATGGTTATACTGAGAGAACTGACTACAGAGATACATTGTCTTCTGGATCCGCCATTGGTATGATGATTGGTGTTGGTAATGTTGGTGACAGCCTAGATTCGTACTTAAATGCCAATACCTATTTGACTAGAGATGGTGGTATCACTTGGAAAGAAGTGAAGAAGGGTGTTTACCAGTGGGAATATGGTGATCAAGGTTCTATTATTGTTTTGGTCAATGGCCAAGATTCTACCGATACTTTAAGTTACTCATTAGATGAAGGTACCACATGGAATGATTACAAATTTTCAAATCATTTAGTTAAAGTCAACGACATTGCCACTGTTCCAAGCGATGATTCTAGAAAGTTCTTGTTATTCACAAAGTTACCAACTAACCAAGGGGACAAGGCCACTGTTTATCAAGTTGACTTTTCTCAATTGTTAAAGAGAAAGTGCTCTCTAGACTTGGTTCACCCAGATACTGATGATTTTGATCTATGGACTCCAAAACATCCACATCAATCTGATAACTGTTTGTTTGGTCATGAAGCTCGTTACTACCGAAAGATCATTGGCAAAGATTGCTACATTGGTGAGAAACTATCCGAACCATATGAGATTGTCCGTGATTGTGCTTGTACCAGACAGGATTATGAATGTGATTGGAACTATGAGCGTGACTCAAATGGTGAATGTAAGTTAGTTCCAGGTTACACACCAAGAGATCCTTCTACAATTTGCAAAGAGTTTGGTGTCGAAGAGTATTGGTTACCAACTGGTTACAGAAGAGTTCCTTTGTCTACTTGTCAAGGTGGAAGAGAATTCGATAAGGTTGAAGCCCAAGCTTGCCCAGGAAAAGAAGCAGAGTTCAACATTAAACACAGAGGTATTCGCGGTTTCAAATTGTTCATCATTATTATCATTCCAGTTTTGGCAGCTTTGATTTTGGTCTATGTTATTTACCATCATTATGTTGGCAAGTACGGTCAGATTAGACTTGGCGAAGAAGCAATTGAATTTGATGATTCCTCATTTTTGAATAAAACTACATCAATGATTGGTTTTGTTGTTGTCACAGTTGTCTCTTATGGGTTGCTTGTTGTTACTCCAATCCTACATGCTGGTGCTGCTGCCTTTGAGTGGATAAAATACAAGATATTCAAGAGATCAGTGTCTTTGGACAGAATGAATTTAACAGAAACAACTCCAACACCTTCCACTGAAGGAACAGAAGCTGAAGCTGATACAGATTTGGTTTCTGGGTTCCACGACGATGATGTTTTGGATGATGGTGATTTAACAGAAGCTGAAGACGAAAGAATTATATGAGAAACGTTAGCACTGAAGTAATAACCCAAAGAAGGTTAATTTACTGATAATCTTAATTTATTGAATTACTGAAAGAAAAGAATAATGTGGAATTCCACAAATAACCCTTACCAAGATGTGTAAGTGAATGCATAATGTACATTTATTATATAGTCTTCTGTAGAACTAACATCTCTTAAAGTTGGTTTGTTCCGCAGAATCATCATCATCTTCATGCTTTCTCTTCTTAGAAGGCTCCTCAGTATCACTCAAGTCCAAAGGCTCACTAGCATCTGAGTCTTCTTCCTCTTCCAGGCCATCTCTTTGGGCTTCGGTGTAGTATTTGACTGCATATGAAAACAATTGTTCAGCGAAGAGTCTGGCCAAATCATCACCTTGAGGGAACTCTTTACCAGGCTTTCTACCAGTCCACTTGAACCACCCAAAGAAAGATTTCATACCTGTTCTATAGTTCTTTTTACCCTGTGATGTCTTTTTATCAGTGATTTTTGTAGGGTTGATGGCATCATAGCTTCTTGGCCATATTATTTCAGTATTCTCAGACACTAGTCTTTCATCAGAAATGTCATCTTCATCTTCATCCACATTCTTTGACTTTCTTTGAGCTTCAGCGATCTCATCTTGATTTAGCTTTTCAATTTTGAAGTGTTTGGTTACTGTTTGTTGTGGGAAGTCTTCACCAGCATTGAATTCAAATGTAATAGAAAAATCACCAGGATCGACATTTTCTATGGATTCAGCAGATGCGATGTCCCAGTCCACATATATATCCTTAATCAATTCCAAATACTTGAAGTCCTCAGATCTGACGTATTCAGAGAATTCAGGGTGTTCAGACAGAACAATGTTCCAAAACCCATCAATGTCTTTGATGAACCCACTTCTCTTTTTATAAATCTTTTGAACGCTCTTTAAACGAGAAATTTCTTGGTGGTTGTTAGTTTCAAGTCTAATGCCACTAATATAGTTTACACTTACCAGCAGCTCTTTCAGCTTCTTCCATTTCCTGTTCAGTCTCGGCAAGACCGACCAATGCAGTCTCAATCAATTTGCTAATCAGGAGTTAGTTACATCGCTCTCAATAGATATTGAATATGCCACACTGTACGTTTTATCTTCACTCATTGTTGAATAGAATATCAGTTTCCTTTCTCTTTAATCAATTAGTACCGTGAAATGATAAAATCTAAAATTTTCTTCGGAGAAACATCAACAGCAGCAACAGAAACAAACTTATATAATAGTATGGACGGATAAGACAAACATCTACATATTAAGATGCACAGTGAACCACTAACCATCCTACATAAATTTCAACAAATATACAAACGTTTTATTTTATTTTTCATTTCTGGATTATTCTAATATGATAAAGAAAACAAGTTTTAACGACCACCTCTTCTGGTCATTTGTGGAAGCTTGAATGGAACCTTCAAGTATGCAATCTTGTAAGAAGAAACAGCACTCTTTGGAATACCGTAACTAGCAGCCTCACTAGCAGTGACAGCCTTAACCATACAACCCATAGCCTTGAACAGACCCAACAGTCTGGATGGCTTCATGGAGAGTTCTTGGGCAAATGGTGGGATCTCCACTCTGTATTGGTTCAAATGCAAAATCAAGGCTAGTAAGTAGCATAGCAGCTTGTCTTCGTGGTGTGGATCAATGGTGTATGAGCGGGCCTTGGCACGGCCGACATCACTGCCACCTCTTGCGACTGTGAATCTATTCAACAAACCATCAACCAAAACCTCAGATGGGTTGTTCAATGCTGTTGTAAGAGCAACTTTGTTGGAGATACGTCTGTTTTGGTAGATACCCATCAACAGAGAAACATAGTACAAGATTTGAAGCTTTTCTGAGTCCTCCTCCTTGGTGTAAAGTTCAACCTTGGTCTTGATGAAAGTTGAATCTTTGTATGGTAATAGATCCAATCTGGCTTGTAGGTTCTCAGCATTTAATATACCTTGAACACGAATAAAGGACATTTCTCTATTCGGTATTATAGAGTTTACTGGGTAAATTTCTGACACATCTCTAGCATTAACATCGCATGGTGGGGTTGGTCTGTCATCCAAGACCTTTTCTTCTAGTTGGGCTCTAGATGGTAGAGCTTCAGTTGAGGCTTTGACATTATCAACGATATCATTTTCAACACCCTCCAATTGACCTGCATCAATACGGTTTCTCTCCAAACTGTCAATAGCTTTCTTGGCTCTTCTGGTACCAAACTCTTGACCCAGAGCATTACGTTGTGTGGCAAACTTCACGTTGGCTTGCTTGATAGCTGGACCTGACAAGTTCTTGTGTGCCTTTGAAACCACAGAGCCTAGCATGACAGGAGTTTTATATAGCTTTGCACGCTTGGTGACTGGGTCAAAAATGGCAATAGCATATTCACTGTCATCATCTTCTGGAACCTCACCATCGTATTCTAGTCTAGTGTTTTCACCGTGCAATATCAAATCATGATGTTTGTTTTGGTAAAAGTTAAATTCGGTATCAGCTGGAGCTTGGAACCCATTGTAAAAAGAACCAACAGCGATGGTAGCGTTCTCAGAGTATGAGTCAACCTTGATGGTGTGTGACTTTTCCTCTCTCTTTCTCTTCAAATCACCAGACATTATTGATCCTTGAGTTTTTCTTCTATTAAAACACCAAATCTACACCCAGTATTGTCTTTTAAAGCTCATCGCATCAAAAAAATTTTTTGTAAAGACACCGGAATTGGAATATTTTGGAAGAGGACACATAAACCCTCGGAATTATTTTTTTTTAATAGTGTGTCAAAAGTAGTTTGGAAAGGATCTTTCAACGCTATTGAATACTCTGAGTGTTGTGAGCTATGTGTAATACGCCCAGTGTTTCCCATTATGAGGTGCTAGGCATCACAAACGGTGCAACTTTGGTGGAGATCAAGACAGCCTATAGAGAAAAACTACTAAATACACACCCAGACAAGACGCAAAAAGTGATTGAAAGCACAGATATAATACCCAGAATTAAAGATGCTTATAGAGTTTTAAGCAGTGACACACTGCGGAAGGATTATGATAAAGAGTTGGAATCCAATTTCAAGAAAAATGGACTGGTTTCCACCGGTGAGGGTCTCGATGTGTTCAATCTCGATGAGTTTAATTGCATAGAAAACGATGATGAGACTATGACATTTACAAAGAATTGCCCAAGATGCACTGCACTGGAAAGCTTTGTGTTGACTGAGGATGACTTGGAGGATAGTGGTACACCTGATGGGTTTGGTGGATACCAATTAGTGGTGCAGTGCAGTGCATGTAGTTTATGGTTAAAAGTGTTGTATTATGATGCACAGGAATAAAGAATAATCAATAATAATAGGTAATAGAGTATACATTAATCTATCTATCTATCTATATATATATACAAGTAGTTTCTTTTCTCATTAAAGACATAATAATAGTTAGTCATTACTTCATTTAAAAATCACATTCTTCTCAGCTTTCAAAATTGCATCCAAAGCAGCACTCATTGCATTCATATCAGTCATTAGTGAAATATGTCCAGCTTCACTTGCAATCTTAGCAACGACAGGAAACCCACGTCTTTCGGGCATGAGCCATTTATGATGAACCACACCATCACCTGGACCATAGTAGAATTCACCATAGTCGCCTTCTTTGATGCCCTGTAACCCCTTTACTCTTGCCCCTCTAACAGTTGGTACCATATCACCATAGACAATTGCCATTGGTGGGTATTCAGATCTTCTGAGCTCATCGTATTCTAATTCTTCCAGGAATGATTTTGTTCTAGTCAGAGTACGTTTCAAGTAGTCAAAACTCTCATCAAATGAAGCTTTGAATTCTTCCTCATCGTTCTTGTTACCAATCAATGATGAACTTCTCTTGAGATCAACACTTAGTAATAACGAACGGGCTGTTGTTGGTTTTGAGGATTCGATTGTGGAACTTCTTCTTCTCAACTTTTTCCTCTGACTTGAAACCAATGGTGATAAGCCGTACTCACGCCAAACCTCTGGATCGAAAAAGTCTAAATCATATCTTTCATTAGTCTTTTCATCAACAAAGCAGCGTCCATTCAATGGCAAGAAGGAGAAACTTGATCTCATAAAGAAGTTGACTTCAGCTGTAAGGATCTTATCGCTAAACAACACAGAATCACCATATCTCAATGGTCCCAGGATATTTGGGCACTCTGAAGGAACACCAACATATACAATACCTCTGAATAAAGATGCATCTCTCAGCATTGCATGGTGAGCAATCAACCCACCCATCGAGTGAGCAATAACAATTGCACCCTTCTTGCTATTTGGTGGTTTATCATCATCCAATTTCTTTAGGAAGTCAAATAGCTGTTGAGAAATGATATCCAATGGGAGTCTCCAGTCATAACCAAAATCATAAACTCTTGTGTTTGGGTTCTTCATTTTGGATTTCAGTTTCTTCGCAATGTCAACGGGCCCAATATGGGTTAGCATGCCATCGGGAACAATCTCATTTTGGGTCTTGATCTCATCTTCATCTGCTGGACCAACTTTCAGATCGATTTTTCTAAAGTTGAACCCGGCTCGAAGTGGGATCCAGACTCGTCTGCCCGTGCTTGCCTCTCTCAGTGTAGAGCCTCTATAACCACCGAGCACAACAACATCACCATCCAGTTTCTGCCAGACGTTCGTGTGAGGGAGCTCTTCTTCGTTCTTGAGCATGTGCATAGCTTCGATGGCAATATTAGGCGTCAATGCGCGCTTCACAGCACGAAACCGCGAGTTGTCAACTCCCTTGTTGTCCTTGAACAAGTATCTCTCCTCAGCGCTGCTGATGGACTCCTGGCGCCTGATCTTCTCCATAATAGCACTTTTTGACAAGCGATCGTGCTGCTCACCATCGCACTCCTCGTCGTCTGAGTTAATGGAACCAACCAGTGGGAGCTTGCTCGTGACAGTCCTCAAGGAAGGCAGCGCACCAGACAGCGGGTTCACGCCACCCAACGGTAGCGTGAAGGAGAAGATCTTATGCTCGCTCTTCCTGTACTTCTTGGTATGTATGTCCTTGCTCGTAACTCTGTCGAGCTCGAGCTTGTCGTCATGTGTGTTGTGACGAGACACAACTGCAGAGCCGCCAATAATGGACTCAGCTTCGTCCTTGTTCAGGTCGCTGGCGGAGGAGAAGCCCTCGCCACTGTAGTGCGTGGGCTCGTCCTCGTCAGGTATGTGGAGCGCCTCTTCTTCTGTCATCCTCTCACTCCGCAGGTTCACCGGGTTCAAGCTGTGCTGTATTTGGTTGTAGTTGTGGTTATGGTTGTGGTTATGGTTTAACTGGGAACCATTTTTTTTTACCTTTCGGATCAACACTTTCTGGGCAAGCAACCAAGCACCCCTTTGCCAGCAACATACAGAGGGGCAATTGGCGCGACAGTAATGGTTCCGTTGTACGCTGGCGTGGATGTGGGAAGCACTGCTGTGCGCGTGGGTGTGCTGGATGGTTCTGGTGAGCTCCTGAGTGTGGAGACTGAGACTATTGCCTACCACAGCGAGCAGGACCCCAGCATCATCACTCAGAGCTCAGAGCAGATTTGGCAGGGGTTCCGCAAGTGTTTTGCGAGATTAAGCAGTGATGTTGCTGAAGATGGTACCGTAGTGAGCATTGCAGTTGCTGCGACGTGTTCATTGGTTGTGATGGAGAGAGTTGGTGGTATATTGCGACCTTTTGCTGTCAACGAAGCTCAGGCAAAGAAGGATGAAAAGTACATACAAAATATCGTGTTCTGGATGGACCATCGAGCTGCTGGTGAAACAAACGTCATCAACTCCGTACTGAAAGACACTGGTATCCTGAATTACTACGGTGGTGCATTCTTGCCTGAAATGGCTATCCCGAAAGTGAAGCACTTGTTAAACAAGCACTCAGACAAGGAACTGGTATTCTTTAGTCTTTATGACTATCTCAGTTACGAAATAGTCAATTCAGATCATAACTCAACAATCAACACCATTGAAACTCCCCCCACGAATGAACAAGGTACTAATACACTCCACTTGGCACCTGATGGTGATATCAAGGGGTGGAGTGCTGCTTTTCTAAACGAGATTGGTCTTTCGAAACTAGTTGGAAACAACTTTCAAGCAATTGGTGGTATTGAACGCACAACAACACAATCTGATTACAACCAATTACCACATGCTGGTACCAAATTAGCAACCACATCAACCTCAATTGCAGTTTGCCAGGGTGTTATTGATTGTTACGCAGGGTGGATTGCATCTAGTGGACAGCAGATTGAAAACACACTAACAGTTGTTGCGGGTACTTCAACTTGTTTCCTTATTGGTCATCATGTCCCACAGACATCTCCTGGAATATGGGGACCATACAATAATATATTGTCAGACATGTTTGTCTCACAAGCTGGTCAATCTACGACAGGGAAACTAATTGAACACTTGTTTGAAATCCATCCGGCTGCGAGAATCATTAAAAATAACAATGAAAACATTTTTGAAACTCTGGAGCACAAGATTGAGGAAATCGAAAATCACACAGGACGTTCGATCCATTACTTGGCCCAGGATATGTTTTTATATGGTGATTTGTCTGGGAACAGAAGCCCATACGGTGATGGAAGAATGAGAGGGGCTTTTATTGGTGAGTCCATAGATACATCACTCACAGACTTGGTACTTAAATATACATGTTGTCTTGAGTTCCTGGCATTTTCAACAAGACAATTCCTAACTATTTTGGAATCGCACGACATTACCAAAGTTATCATTTGTGGGAGTCAAGCAAATAACAAGAGGTTTATTGAACTTCTTGCGATTGTCACAAAGTTACCAATTGAAGTTAGTGATGAAACTCCAGAACTGGCTGGCGTTAAAGGGGCTGCTTTACTGGGCATTTCAGGATACCATAATATCACACTAACAGCTGTTTTGAAACAGTACAACAAACCAGGAATCTTGTATCAAGTTAGACCTAACATTGATCACAAACTTGTGAGTCTACTTGATATGAAATATGAAATTATGATTGATATGGCAGAGTCACAAAGACGATACAGAAAATTGATAGATAGAGTTACGCAGAAGCAATAAATTATAATATAGAGATCAATGTAATGTAAAATCACTCTGAAACACGACTGATATTAACCCAATCAATCTGGGATTTCTGTCTCTCATTTCTTCTCACTCTATAGAAATGGTCAGTGTACTTGGAGGCATTCATGTGTGTCAAAAACTTTTCATCGTGTGTAATAACAATCAACTGAAAGTTCTTTTGTGATCTTCTCAACTCAATAATATTTCCAAGAGATCTCGCTAATGATTCAATGTTGTCAGCATCCAAGTTGGTAGTTGGTTCATCCAATGCTATAACACCACAGTTTGTACCAAAACATTCAGCAAGGGCCAATCTGATAATAATAGATGCTAGAACCTTTTGACCAGCTGAACATCTACCTCTCATATCCAACTCGGCATCTTGTTTCAACATGGCGACACGGTAATTGTATGTTCGACCTTTGGCATTCGTGTTTTGGTCACTTCTGATCAAGATAGTGTCCACATCTGAACCACTATAGGTAGCCTTCCATAGCTCATCAATAATTCTATTAATCTCTTGCATCTTCAAGCTGTGATACTGCATAATAGCCGAATCCAACGCTCTCGAGTAAGTATTTAAGTCATTGTTGATTAAAGTCTTAGTCTGAAGTTTCACCCACTCTTCTTGGTATGCAGTTTCAACATCCTTGAATTCCGTGTTCAACTCTCTCTTGATTTGCTTGGCTTGGTCTTCAAGCTGTTTAATCTCACCCATTTTACCAGCCAATTTTGCATTCAATCTGGTGTACTTTTCTCTTAACTGTGAAGATTGCTCTTGGTATTGATCTCTTTGACTCTCAGCATTCTGGATATCAATTCTGGAAATCTCATCTTGTATTGACTCCAGTTCTTTCTCCAATTTTCTAATCGTCAAGTTGTTTCTCAAGTTTCGTTCTTCGGAATTAGAATCAGCCAGCTTGTGTTCCTCCTTACTGATTATACCATTTATACGATCAATATCTTGTTCGTAATCTTTGATCTTATTCTCAATCAATCTCATATCTTCCTGACACTTACCCAACTGTAATCTTTCATTGCTGACAAATTGATCAATCAAAATGCTTAGTGACTTTATACCAGAGACAACACTTTCATAGCTTTCAACTTCTTTTCTAGCCTTTTGGATCTTTTCAATATTCGATTTTTTCAAATTTTGCAACTGGTCATTCAAGGTTTGAATTTCCTGTTCCACTTCCTTAATAATAAAGTCTGATTTCGCAATGGTATCTTTCAACTTTTGAATTTTCGATTTGTTTTCTGAAATGTTCTTTAACAAGCTCTCTTTTTCAACCAAACCCCTTTCTAAGTCACTAATCCTCAAACGCTTATCTTTAACATTACCTTCAAGAACAGTGTATTCTCTCTGTTTGGTGTCCTTATCTTCTAGAAGTGACGTGACTTGTTTACGCAACACCTTTAAAGCGTTATTCTTTTCAGTTTGCTTCTCTTGCAGCTCTTCCAAAGTTTCTGATGAGAAACCAAAATCATTCAACTCCTTAACTTTTGTATCTAATTGGCCTTCGACGCCTTTTAATTCTTGAGTCATGCGGGAAATTTCAGCAACTGGTTTCTTCAAACCTTCTAAAGCTGATATTTGGTCTTTGATATCCTTCAACTGGTTGATTTTACCATTGAGCTTCTCTTTGTATGACTCAAGTTCTTTGATGAGTTGCCCCTTCTCCTCTTGTAATGGAACCAACTTCTTTTTTGTACTGACAATTCGATCAACGTCAGTAGATAAAGCTCTAACCTTTTGTAAGTACTTCTTTTGGTCTTCCAATTGTTCTTTCAATTTTTGTTCAAATCCACCAGTGGTTTTATCTTTCAACTCTTTGATGAAGACAGACAAGACAGAACTTTCTTCAAATTTCCGTGAACACAAATAGCAGCAATTGTCATTCTCAGCGATTTCTAAAGCTTTTTTGTTAAATTGTAAAGTTGTACTGCTCATCTTTAGATTTTCTAAAGCAACCTTATAGTCTTCTTCAGCTTCTTGTAAAATCTCATCATACTCCTCGACATCTTCATCATCCATAGCCTCTGAAAATTTAAGTTGTGATTTTTCCATGCCTTTTGTTAAATCATCAATTTCATTTGTTTTGTATTTCAAAGAACTTTCTAATTGTGTGGTTTTTTTGGATAGGTCATTGACTTCAGTTTCAATCAAGTTCCTAGAACTTTGTAAACTTTTTAGTTTCTGATCCAAATTCTTTTCAGCATCATCTAATGATATATCTTGGGCTGCTAGCAAATCCTTAGAGTTTTCAATCAATTTGGTCAGTGCCTTCTCTCTATATGATTTCTCATCCTTTAACAGTGATATTTTTGCATTAGAATCTGCCTGCTTGTGTGATCTCGCAATATCCACATTTAGTGATTCGATTTCAGTTTCTAAACTAGAAATTCCAGAGTTTTTAGATTTAATTTCTTTAATTACTTGTTCAATAAACTTTTGTTCTCTGAATTCCATCAACTTTTTTTCCAAATCCTCCAATGAGCTTCTTTCATACTCCAAGTCACCTTCATTACCTTGTAAATTGTTAACTCTATCGCTCAATTCTTTGACAGTAGTTTCAAGCGAGTCTTGATCCTTGATTACATACTCTTTATGCTGAACTTCCTTTAGTCTATTGTCGGAGACAAACTGTAACTTTTGTAACAATGTTTGTTCAGATTCAGCACACTCCAATTCAGTATTCTTGAGCTCCTGTTGTTTAGTTTCTTGTTTCAAACAAATTATATTATTGAACTTTTCAAACACCGTCTCATCTGTTGGATCCAAATCGATGTTTAGTTTCTTGATGGACTCTTCAACTATTTCTTGTCGAGATTGGACATTCTCGTAATATTCTTCTTCCTTGCTTTTCAATTGACCTTCTTCTCTTATAACAACATTGTATTTATCTCTAGTTCCCCTTAGCAGATTCTGTTTTGTTTTGACATCTGTCTTTAGTTTGTCGATATTTTTGGAGTTCTCAAGAACAAGAGATTCAAAGTTGGCCAATTTGTATTGAAGCTCTTCATCATTATCAGGTAGCAATTGTGTATCATCCTGTAGTCTGGCTAACTGTTCATTGACCGATCTCTGAGTGTGTTTCAAACTTTCCAATGAGGACAACACTTTCTGGAATTCTTGATTTGATTTAAACAATACATCACTTTCTTTTGTAACTGTCTTCAATTCTTGTTCCAAACCAGACGTTTCTGCATTATAGTCATCAATTTGTTGAATTGTTGACTCTAATTTTTCTCTTGTTCTGTCTGCACGCTCCTTATCAGATTTCAAATGCTTCACAGATTGATCCAATAGTTTCAATTCAACGGCCAAGTCTTTTCTGATGACCTTAATATTATCCAATGCTTTAGTAAACTTTAATGCTTCAAAAATCTCATCAAATCTTTTCTTTAGCACGGCAGGTTCAGACAATGGCCATAAACTATCATCTTGATGGCAAAAGATCACATAGTCCAAAATCGCTTTTGAAACACCCAAAAACATTGGCACTTGAGTATCCAATTCCGCACACTTTGTGCTGATTGTAGTTCTTTCGCCTCGATTCATAGCTAATAACTGGCCTTCCAATGTCTTGAAAGTTGTAGTTGTTTTTTTCACAAGAAGTTGCATAGCTCTTGTACAAATCATGGAAACACCAGAGGCATTTGTGAATGCCAATTTCACTTGCGCCTTAACTTCTTTCTCCCCTGTGATCTTTGGATCATGTATAAAAGCACCACCTTTACTATTTGGGGGTAAATCACCAGTTGTTGCGTATTTCAAACATTCGATAATAGTAGTTTTACCAGTACCATTCTGACCAACGATCAAAGTCAAAGGTTTCCCAAACTCAATAGTTTCTTGTGACTGTGGATCAAATGACCGTATACCTTGGATAGATAACTAAAAAAAAATATTGTTAATGATAAAAGGTGATATTGGAATGGAATGTTCGCAAATTCTACTTTGTAAATAGCAGACCTAGAAAGAACTGAAGTTAGGAAACGTCTAGAAACAAATCTGAACACAACAGAAACTCACATTGTTGCTGTACCTGATCCCTTAGCCTTGCTTGATGATATCTAAGAGAGTAACTTTCCACTTTCTGAGAGAGCAGTCTTCAAATAGTTGCTGTCTCTTTGCTGTCTCTTTTTTTACCTCCAGAGATCCACAATTTACAGAACGGATTCGCGATTTTTTGGCGCTGCTTGAAAAATTCTTCCCAATCAACAAACCATCTCATCAACCAACATCAAAAGACTAAATAAGAGGTCTTGATCGTTGCCTTCGATAATTGCATGTCGCTTGGTATAAAGAATATATTGAGAAACGTCACTACAAGAAGCATGGCCACTTTAAACAAGACCAAAGTCACCCAACCAGAATGGCACCAACCAGTGACCAGCTCTACCGCAGAAAAACCGGTGTTGAAGCTATACAACACTTTGACTAGAACCAAGGCCGAATTCAAGCCAATTGAAGAAGGTAAGGTCTCGTGGTACTCATGTGGTCCTACAGTCTACGACTCAAGTCACATGGGACATGCTAGAAATTACGTTACTATTGATATCAATAGACGTATTTTGCAAAATTACTTTGGTTATGATATAACCTTTGTTCAGAATGTCACTGATATCGATGACAAAATTATCATCAGAGCCCGTCACAACTACTTGTTTGAAAACTTTGTGAAAAGCTTGAGTGGTGAAGACAAGATTAGCCCGGATGTTTTGAATAAGGTACAAACCGCTTGGGTGGCCTTTGTTGCCAAGAACCTACCATTGGCTCCAACAAGCCTCAACGAATACCCACAATGGACCCAATCTGTTAATCTTGAAGAACAAAAAGCTGCCAATCCCAAGTTTCCAATGTACTTGAAGTCTGCCTCTGCTGCTCAATCCGCCATTGTCAACTCCTCCACCATTCCAAAGGAACAGTTTTTGGAGTCTATAAAGGATGTCTTTGTTCCAGCCTTGGACAAGGAACTAGGGTCCACTGTTAACGATCCAGAGGTTTTCCGTGACTTGCCAGCATACTGGGAGAAGAAATTTGATGAAGATATGGCTGCCTTGAACGTGCTGCCATCCACTGTTACCACCAGAGTTTCCGAATATGTTCCAGAAATTGTTGAGTTTGTCGAAAGAATTATCCAAAACGGTTATGCTTACTCAACTTCTGACGGTTCGGTCTATTTCGATACTATTTCTTTTGATCAATCTCCAAAGCACGATTACGCCAAGTTGCAACCATGGAACAAAGGTCAAGCTGATTTGATTGCTGAAGGTGAAGGGTCTTTGACAGCCACTGTTCCTGGTAAAAAATCACCAAATGACTTTGCCTTGTGGAAGGCTTCCAAACCAGGTGAGCCAGAGTGGGATTCACCATGGGGTAGAGGGCGTCCAGGCTGGCACATTGAGTGTTCCGTCATGGCTTCTGATGTGCTGGGTCCAAATATTGATATCCACTCTGGTGGTATCGATCTTGCGTTCCCTCACCATGACAATGAGTTGGCTCAATCTGAAGCTTGTTTTGACAACCACCAATGGATTAACTACTTTTTGCACACTGGTCATTTGCATATCGAAGGTCAAAAGATGAGTAAGAGTTTGAAGAACTTTATCACTATCCAAGAAGCCTTGAGAATGTACTCTGGTAGACAGTTAAGATTGGCATTTGCCCTACAGCAATGGAACAACCAATTGGATTTCAAAGAAGCTCTGTTGAATGAAGTTAGAGGCTTTGAATCTTCAATGTCCAACTTTTTCCAAACCGTCAGAGCCTTAAACAATGACTATAAGCACCGTTTGGAAAACAACGAGATTATCTCAAAGAAATTAGGTTCAGCTGAGAAGCTATTATTTCAAGACTTGATGAAGGCAAAGGACAATGTTAATGCTGCCTTTTGCGATAACTTGTCCACCCCAATCGCCGTTAAGTCTTTGGCTGAGCTAGTTACAAAGACCAACTTGTACATCACAGCATCTGGTGCACAAATCAGAATAAATCCTGTTTTGGAAGTTGCCACATGGATCACCAAGATTTTGGAAATAATAGGTTTCCCAGCACGTGCTGACAAGCTAGGTTGGATTGAAGCCGAAGCTAGTGGGGCTGGTGCTGCTGGCTCAATTGAAGATATTGCTATGCCATATGTCAAGGTTTTGTCCACTTTTAGAGATAAGGTTCGTTCTGCAGCTATTGCCAAGGAGCCATATGGTGTTTTCCTACAAGAAACTGACAACATCCGTAACAACGATTTGTTAAAGTTGAACGTTTCCATTGATGACCGTGCCGATGGTCAACCAGCTTTAATCAAGTTTTTGAACGAAAAGGAGAAGGAAGAATTATTAAAGATCCAAGCTGAGAAGGAGAAGAGAGACCAAGAGAAGCTGACTAGAAAGCTAGCACAGCTACAGTTGAAGGAGAAGCAAGAACGCGAAAGACTAGAGAAGGCTAAACTGCCACCACAAGAAATGTTCAAGACTGATGCATACTCTGCATGGGATGAAAATGGGTTGCCAGTCAAGGACAAAGAAGGTAATGAAGTGACCAAGAGTGCCAGAAAGAAGTTGCAAAAGCAGTATGACCAGCAAAAGAAGCTACATGAAGAGTACAAAGCAAAGTTGTTCCAGTAGATAACAATACAACAATACAGTAATAATAAATAATAAATAAAGCACGCAACATTGTAATTTCCCAATTAGGAAATCAACAGCCATTTTCCTCGTTTTCTGGAAAAAACAAAAAACTATAAAAGAACAAGTTCTCCCACGACAAAATTTTACTCTTTTACCAACACCTTTAACCATTAATTATCAGAAACGAGAGAGTATAAAGACACGCGACACACAGGTAATAAAACAATTGGGTCGAATCAAGCTAGCTTAGAAATAGAAAAGTACTGTAATTACAAAGTTTTGTTTTAAAGTTCTAAAATCTGAAAACTGAGTACAAAACACATTGGGAAACATATTGTAAAGTAAACAAGAAGCAAGGGCATACCACATCTGGGATCATTGTTTATTTAATCAGAAAGTGTATTATCGTTAGACGCAAAAGCATAAAAGTATTATCCATACAGACTAAGGTTCCAAGTATCAATCAATCATGGGTGTTGCACAAGAGTTTGTAGAGGGGTTGAATGCCTTGAGCAGTCTGAGAACTGGTATTTCTGGTTCTCGTATTAAGAAGTTGACCCAGTTCGCTGTTGACAATGTGGAAGTGAGTATTAACCCGTTCTACTCGGACAAGATTTAGGAAATATAGAGTGTGTGGGCTGGTTGGTTGGTTGGTGTGTAACAGTACACAAACCAACCAACTGGCGCCACTGCGAATATTGCCCAACTACCTTTCGAAGTTAATCATCAAAAGTAGTGTAACTAACACATTAAATCTTAGCTTGAACATGAATTTACAGATGCTGCTCAGAACTATCTAAAGTCGGCAAATGACACCCACAAGCTGGGTGCGCTGTACGTGCTAGACTCCATCGCCAGAGCTTACAAGGATATCGCCAACAAGCTCGGCGAAGTTGTTGGGCCAAGTGCCAAGCGTGGTACATACGCTGGCGCCCTATACAACCTCAACAGTTTGATTGGTGATGATATCGATCAAGTTGTTGCGGTTGCTTCTCCAGAGCAAAGGGAGAAGGTTGGTAAACTACTAGGCATTTGGTCCAGATACTCAACTTTTGACCAGTCCACCATACAAGCAATCAAGGCTAAACACTTTGGCGGCGCTGCTCCATCCAGCTCCACCCCAACCCCCGCTCCAACATCAATTGCCAGTCCTCCTCCTCCTCCTGCTGCTGCCACTAATACTGCTACAAGCTCTGCTAATGACATTTTGAAGAACTTGGCTGCACTTGCTGGTCAACCTTCTTCAGCTTCGTCCTCTGCTCCTACACCAGCTCCTCAGCCATCTGTCCCAGAACTACCAGTATTGCCACCAGGTTTGCCAAATCTTGCAGCTCTAGGTTCTGGTGATGCAAACGCCCAACAAGCTGTTTTACTACAAATGCTAACTGCCCTACAAGCTAATGGTCAATTACCAGTTGCTCAACAACAACAACCACAACAAGAGCAACAGCAATCCTTCCAACAACAACAAAATAGATCTTTCAATAATGGAAACAACAGTTCTGGTTCTGGGTCCAGTGCCGGATGGTCACAAGAAGAGATGTTTAGAAATTTCAAGAGTGGAGGTAGAGAAAACAACCACAGAGATAGAGATAAAGAAAGAGGTCAATACTCAAGAAGAAGAACCAGTAGATCAAGATCTCCAGAGAGGGGTAGACCAGCTCGTGAGCAACGCAAGCCAGGCCCTCCACCAGGTCATGTTCCAGGTGAAAAGAATATACCAGGGACTCCACATTACAGAGAGCGTATTGTTTCATTTGATTCATCTTTGCCAAACGGATCTATTAAGGTGTTGAGTCGTACCCTATTTATTGGTGGTGTTCCAAACTACATGGATGAACGTGAATTAGCCTCTGTTTTGAGACCTTATGCTGAAGTCCAAAGTGTTATCTTGAATAGTGAACGTAAGCATGCCTTTGTCAAGGTTTACTCTAGAGCTGAAGCTGAAAACGTTATTGGTTCCTTCAACAAGAACAGTGCGCTGTCTCTAAGAACCCGTTGGGGTGTTGGTTTCGGTCCTCGTGACTGTTGTGATTACCAACATGGTATGAGTATTATTCCAATTGCTAGATTGACAGACGCTGACAGAAGATGGATCAATGCTGCTGAATGGGGTGGTATCCGTGAAAGGGAATTGGTCCCAGGTGTTGTTATGGAGGAGCCTGATATTGAAATTGGTGAAGGTGTTTCTTCAAAGGCTATTTCCAAGAAAATGCCAACTGATGGTTCAAGAAACGGTCCAAGATCTACAAAGCCAGGTGAACCTGATGATATTTACACTGACCCATTGAACAATGCTAGTTTGCCTTCCTTCATGCAAGGTAACACCAAGGCTAATCCATTGGCTGGCTTGTTTGGACAACAACAAGCTCCACCACCACCTCCTCCTCCTTCTGCTGTTGCACAACAACAATTCAACCCTGTTGCTCCTCAGCCTCCTGCAGCTGCTCCAGCTGGTGCGGCTCCAGGTTCAAATGCCCAACTATCCAACTTGATGGCGTTCTTGCAACAGCAAAACCAAAAATAAATAAATTGCATTCATTAAAAGAAAAAGAGAAGAAGAAAATGACATCAGATCACATAGCCCCCGTTGGATCAAATATTGTATATTAGATATATCATGCCTGTTTTTTAATAGTTGTTTACGTAGTTTGTGAAGTGATATTGATGTGTCCCTTAACGGGAATACTGTTTCGGGATGTTACCCGGTGGTGTCACTTCGAAAAAAAAAACTTCAAATTTGTCAATACTAGAAAAGAACTGGAGGGTGCAAGAGATCAATCAGTTGCAATACTTTGTTGTGTACCCGACAATGTTCCGTGCCCAAATAAAACGTATGGACAGATGCGTATCATCATTGAGAGTACCGTTGAACTAACATTTACATTTCTTTAGCTGTTCAAAAATGTGTTGTTAGAGCATCATCAACAAGTGCCGTCGAAGCACAACCTATCCAAGGCATCAAGACTGCTTTGTTGTTGTCTCGTAACCCAATTGTTTCGAAGGATTTGACATTGCTGGAGAAGGTGTACTACCGCTACCAAGAGGAGCTTGAGCGCCGTTTGATGTGGACGTTCCCAAGATGGTTTTATTTTAAGAAGGGGACCTTGTCTGAGCGTCGTTTCTTGAATGCACAAAAGGCCCCAGTTACAAAACAACCAGATGTGTGGTATTCTAAGGGTACTCCAGATATTAGAAATGACAGAGAAAGAAGATTGAAACAAGTCGTCACCATTCCAAAGCAAGAAATTGACCCAGACAATCCAGATGATATCTCTAGACCAATCGTTCCACACTCTAGAATAACAGAAGCTGACAAGCAAAACGACACCAAGAGTCTGGAAAGAGCCCTTCCAAGAACACTTTATTTGGTTATTAAGGATTCCAAACAGGGCTGGAGATTGCCTTCATTCGAAGTTTTGAGCGGCAATAGTTTGCATGAAGCTGCTGAAGCTGGTTTAAGAAAGCTAGGCGGTGAAAGCATAAACACATGGACTGTTTCCAACACTCCAACTGGTGTGTTGAAGTACAAGAATGGTGCTATTGTTGACTCTGCTGATTCTTCTGAAGGGTTGTCCAGAGAATACATCATCAAGTCTCACATATTATCGGGTTTGTTCAAGCCAGCTGGCCAGGCTGTTGAAGACTATGCTTGGTTGACCAAGGACGAAATCGCTGCTCAAGTCCCAGCAGAATACTACAAGGCTGTTGAATTCCTGTTCTCTGATATTTGAACATAACTAGAACAACGAGAGATGAAGAAAAAAAACTGACCAAAGAAAAGACTTCTTGCACTGTAATATAGAATGATTCATTCTACATCCTGTATATAATACATAGAGTGAACCTGGATATACAACAATATATATTAAATGAAAAAAGCACACACCGAGAGCTGATATTAAAATATGTGGTAGATACTCACGGTTTAATTGCCATGACAATATCAGCTTCAAAGGAAGAATAACAGTATAAATGTCTGACTGGTGAAAACCTGAACAATGAATATGTGTCATTCCCCGCCTTGCACTCCTTGAACTCGTGTATGGATGGGATTACTGAACCTTGCACTTTAGTGCGGTATAATTTTGCAGGTTCGGTTCTTTCATAAGTCACGGCCAAAGTTGCAGCATCATTACTCAAATTCAGCCCAGTGATTGCTTCATCCGTATCGCTGATAATATGTGTTGCTATCATTGTTTTCAGGTTCCAAAATGATACGATACCCTCACTGCTTCCAGCAATAAGGAACTTGCCCCTTGGGTCATATACTAAACACTTCACAATAGATCTGTGTCCTCTTAATGTGTGAATCAAAGACCAAGTATTTGGACAAGTGTTTTCGTACATTTCAATAGAACCGTTTCCTAGACCAACGAAGAAGAAGTTTTTTGTGTTTGCCCAGCAAATTGAATAAATATTTTCACTGCATTTGATAGTCTGGATTAGTTTGTGTTCCTTTACATCTGATATTGTCAAGTAATTCTTCTTACTTGCAGACAAGATGTATTTGCTGTCCGGTGAATACTCTAACGCCAGATTATCAGTCACGCCAGTATCAATGCTAGCAACTCTCGCACCGCCAACTGTATTCCAAATTTTGATGACGGAATCTTTACCAATGGAGGCCAAGTATACTTCATTGTCTGGTTGCCATGAGAGATCTGCGACCCTGTTAGTGTGAGGAGCATCAATTATGAATGGGGCTTTCATAGCTGGTTCGCCGCTTGACATAACTTTCCAGATTCTGATTGAGCCATCTGTTCTTGAGTATGCTAGTCTTGTACCAAGAGAATTCCATTCAAGATGGTCAACCTCTAGAACACGTCTATGTCTTGACGTTCTATCCATGACATTTTCCGGATACTTGATTGTCTTGAGGTCTTGGTATGGTATTGGTGCCATTCTTGTGTCTGTCTGTCTTGCTGATGTTGATGATGTTGATGTTGATGTTGATGTTAAATTTTGGGAAAAAACACTTCATTGAGAAACAAAACAAATTTCAACTGGAAACTTCAAAGAACGAACGAACGACTGACGACTTTGTCTTGAAGCAGCCACTATTTATCTGCATTGCCATCTGATCGTGTCAGTGTCTCCCAACTACAAGGACTAGAAGAAGGAAATTGGTGTTAAATCACATCTGTTTTGTTTTGTTTTGTTTTGTTTACAATTGACTACAAAGAACCAGTATTTACATCCATATATCTATTTACCATTATCCACCCACCACACAGTCACTCACTCATCAGTGTCCCACTACCAGCACTTTCATCATCACAATGTATAATGTCCATCACCACAATAATATTACTTCAAAGAAACAAGGCGCTCCACTCCCTCCCCCCAAAAGGAGCTTTGGTAAAATAACAAAGACAAAACCTGAACTGAAAGAGTCATTTGAGATTGATGAAAATGTGAGGAACCCACCTTTAGTGGATAAGTCTCACCAGAAGCAAAACATGTTTCGAAGCGCTGCAAATAGAGCATCCAGATTTGACCTTCCTGATACAAAGATAGTGTCTAAAGGGAAAGGACATAATAATTATAATAATTATAAGGATACCAACGCTAATGACAGTGGTTATAATAGTTCTGATGATGATTTTGAAGTGATTCCCCCATTTGAAGTTAATGATAGGTCAAAATCCAAAACACTGGGGAAATATGTCAAGAATGTTGCAGATAAAAAGCAACAGCAACAGCAAGGAATAAGCGATGAGGTTCGCATGGATAAGAATGGTATTGCAAGAGTTGGTGCTCCGAAAAGGAAAACTATGATTAAACACACAACCATTGGCAAACTGAATAAAAGGAATTTCGAAAATGTTGATACCCAGAATTCAAAGAAACGCAGAAAGGAGGAAGGTCAGCCAACAATTCACCAGTCAGTTCCCCCAAGTTTAACGGCTGAAGAAAAAAAGCTCACAAACAGCCATAGTTCTTCTCTGCTGGCCAAGATCAGAAATACCGAGGAGGATAAAGAATTCAGTGAAGGTTTAATGAAAACAAGCTTTGACAAACAGTCAGCGCCAGTAGTTTATGAAATTCTGGATCAGAGCGATGAAAATGATGGTGGACATGACGACAGTTTTAATATTGGCTTGAGGAATGAGTTTGAAGAAGTTGATGAAAATAAAAACTTCAATAAGCAACGCAAACTTGTTTTAAAGAAATATGAAGACAAATCATACCCCGCTAACTTAACTAAGGAAGATTTGGATAAAAGAGTAAGGCAATATTGGTGTTGTGTACCCAAACTTTTGGCAGGATCGATACCATCACTTTACTATGGCTCTGCATACGATGTTGCAAATGAATCAAAGTCAACAAAGTTGTCATACACAGAGTTTTTGAGTCTCAAAATGGAAGACTTCACTATTGGGTACTATGGTCTGAAGAGACAATCATATATTGCATCGCTATTGAAGGAGAGGTTCAAGGGGGAACTTGATATGGCCTGCTCGCATAATAAAACCATCCAGTTTTGGTCTGTGGACTCATTTGTGCTTTATGTCCTTGCTTGTGAAATCGCCTTGAGAATAGGAGCTGCAGATTTGCACTTGTCCAAGGGTGAGGTCTACGACATCTTTGTCGCTACTGGTGATTATGGGAAGTATATAACAGACTTGGTGCCTTTATAGTACTTTTGGTGCCTTTGAATAGATGTAGGCATAGATACACCACCTTAATTTGCATGCATCTCGGAGTAAGAAAACTGTTGGAGCTGCCGGCCTTGCATATCAGGATCTATACTATGCTTTCTGGAAAAAAAAAGAATAAGAAGAATAAGAAAAGAGAAAATGTCCACTATAACTGTGATCTATCCATATGTCCTCATGTTTCACGAAGGCTCACAATATCACTCATTCTTCAACTCAAAACTGCCGTTAAAACCTCAGAAATATGTCAAAAAAAAAAAAAAAATTTTTTGAGCAGCTCATCTCTGCGGGTAAATCTGATTTTTGTGAAATGTAAAAAATCTTTCACAACACTCCGAAAACCAAAAATCCTTATGAAAAGTTTTCTCTATCTATCCATCTTTAAAACAACCACTAGAACATTATCATAATGGCTGCTATTTTCCCAAGAACCTGTTACAAGTGCGGTGAAGTTGGTCACTTTGCTGAGGCCTGTACCCAAGAAGAACGTCTATGTTACAACTGTCGTCTACCAGGTCACGAATCTACAGAATGCCCACAGCCACGCCAAAGCACTCAAAAGCAATGCTACTTGTGTGGTGGTGTTGGCCATGTTCAATCTGACTGCACTCACCAATCCCAAGGTGCCCGTTGTTTCAACTGTGGTGAATTTGGTCACATTGTCAGAAACTGCCCTCAACCAGCTGCCAACGGTGCTGCTCCAAAGCCAGCTGCTGTCGCTCCAGCCTCTGCTAGACCAGCCTCTGCTCCAAAGGGTAAGACCACTTGTTACAAATGTGGTGGTCCAAACCATTTTGCCCGTGACTGTCAAGCTGGTGTCGTGAAGTGCTACGCTTGTGGTAAGACTGGACACATCTCCAAGGACTGTTCTTCTGCCTCTGGTGGTGTTAACACTACTCACGCCAAGACTTGTTATTCATGTGGTGCTACTGGTCACATTTCTCGTGAATGTCCAACCGCTCAAGCTGCTTGAAAGTACAGATCATAAATTAATGAAGATTGTGGAGTCGAAGAAGAAGGTGAAAATCTGAACTTTCATTGAGACGTTGAAAGCTAATTTAGTTAATTTTTTGTTTTGTTGGTATTAATGGAGTTTTGTGCATCGTTTATTACTCTTTCTTTATATATGTTTTAGTGGGTTTTAATCTGGGTAATTTTTTTTTTTTTTGGTTTACTATACAGAAGTAGAAGTAGCTTTGTATAAAGAT
>JAJLVY010000098.1:0-24521 GCA_030570475.1 Liangdongia dendrica
CTTGAAGAAGTCCTTACCAAACTACACAAAGAATACAATCCAACAAACACTTAATGAGGTATCCAACAGAGTGGGCCCCAAACCTACAGAGAAAAAGTGGGTTATTGACAAGGAGAAGCTGGATGCTATAATGAACTAACTGATATGTATACTTGTAATGAGCCAATAGTTATGTATTGTGGGACCAATTTGTAAAAGGTAAAAGAGCCCTTCGTTCAGCATCAAAATCTGGATTAACTTCACGATTTCCCTTTTGGGAAGTGTAATTAAACGCGTCTCGAAAAAAAATTGAAAATTGACATTCACAGCAATTCCAGTATCATTAGAAAAAAAGATATCGAAAAGACAAGTGGAAAACAGAAAACAGAGCTTGAAAAACCTAAAATCATTCACCGCAATGTCTACCCCAAACGATAACGGTAATAACACACCACACAACAGCCAGAACAATACAACCAATGATAGTCTGACACAAGACGACTCCATCAACAGAACTGATGGTGTTCCCTCATCTCCATTGTTTGTTCAACCTTCTTCTGATACAACAGACTTGGGCCGTCAACGAGGTCAACATAATAGAGCTACAGACTCCGATAGAGATGGTCGTTCCTCCCAACACAGACCCCCTTCTGGTATCTCATCCCCGTTGTTCTTTCCATCTTCCCAACATTCAAGTCTTCATAGAAGCGGTGCTAATACCCCTGCTGGTCCTGGTGGTTCATCAGTTCATGCTGCTATTAGTTCTCCATTACACTACTCATCATCTCACCATACTTCAGACATTCATTCTTCCCAAAGAGGTGCATTCGGAAGTGCTGTTGGGAGATCTGATTTAGGGTTTGACTTGAGATCTGATCTTGAAGCACGTCGTCGTGGGGCTTCTGACCGTTTAATAAGAGGTGATATTCATTCATCTGAAGTCTCTTCTCCAAGGAGAAGAAGAAGAATCTTTGAAGACAACCCAGTTCCTTCCTCTCAGGCAGGCGGTGAAAGTGCTCGTAGCAACAGACCTGCTGGCTCAGATTTGGATCAACCTGAAGGTCAAGAACCTTTCAGAGTTATTTGGGGTACGAATGTGAATATCAACGAATGCTCAAATGCATTCAGAAACTTTTTGTTGTCATTCAAGATGAAATACAGAAAAATACAAGATGGTGAAGACATCGATGATGAGTATGACAATGATTTCTACTATGTCAACAGATTGAATGAAATGAGAGAATCAGGTGGCACTAACTTAAACTTGGACGCTCAGAATTTGTTGGCATACATTGAAACAAAAAAACTGTATCACCAGTTGCTGAACTACCCACAAGAAGTTATTCCAATTATGGATCAAACTGTTAAAGATTGCATGGTTCATTTGATTGAAGATCAAAATTTGGATTTCAATATCGCTGAAGTTGAAGGTAACACTTACAAGATTAGACCTTTCAATGTGGAAACAACTAAAGGTATGAGAGAATTGAATCCAAATGATATTGACAAGTTGGTTTGCATCAAAGGGTTGGTCTTGAGATCCACTCCAATTATTCCAGATATGAAGCTTGCCTTTTTCAAATGCAGTGTTTGTGACCATACAGTTTCTATTGAAATTGATAGAGGTGTTATTCAAGAACCGGTGGCCTGTCCAAGACCAGCATGTGCACAACCTAACTCTATGGTATTGATCCACAACAGAAGTATTTTTGCAGACAAGCAAGTTATTAGAATACAGGAAACTCCAGATATTGTCCCAGATGGTCAGACACCACACTCAGTTTCTCTATGTGTCTATGATGAGCTGGTTGATAGTACAAGAGCAGGTGACCGTGTTGAAGTCACTGGTATTTTCAGAAGTGTTCCAGTCAGAGTCAACTCAAGACAAAGAGCTTTAAAAAGACTGTTCAAGACTTACCTGGATGTTGTTCACATTAAGAAAATTGATAAGAAGAGAATGGAGGTTGATACTTCTGTTAATCAAGAGAATCCGGTACCAACAAATGAAGTTGAAGAAGTACGCAAGATTACCACTGAAGAAATTGAACACATCAAAGAAGTTTCAAGAAGACCGGATTTGTATGAACTGTTGTCAAGATCTTTAGCACCAAGTATTTTTGAATTAGATGATGTGAAAAAGGGTATCCTGCTACAGTTATTTGGTGGTACAAATAAAACATTTAAGAAAGGTGGTAGATACAGAGGTGATATTAACGTGTTACTATGTGGTGACCCATCCACTTCTAAATCACAAATTTTACAATACGTTCACAAGATTGCACCAAGAGGTATTTACACATCGGGTAAAGGTTCTTCAGCTGTTGGTTTGACAGCTTATATTACAAGAGATGTCGACACCAGGCAACTAGTGCTGGAAAGTGGTGCGTTGGTTCTATCTGATGGTGGTGTTTGTTGTATTGATGAATTCGACAAAATGTCTGATATTACAAGATCTGTGTTACACGAAGCAATGGAACAGCAAACAATTTCTATTGCCAAGGCTGGTATTATTACAACTTTGAATGCAAGAACCTCCATTCTTGCATCTGCAAACCCAATTGATTCCAGATACGATCCAAATTTACCAGTCACCCAAAACATTGACTTGCCACCACCACTTTTATCCAGATTCGATCTTGTTTACTTAATCTTGGACAAGGTAGACAAGAGAATGGATAGACAGCTAGCCAAGCACATCACAAACATGTATCTTGAAGATACACCAGACAATGTTGCCGACACAGAAGTTTTGCCAGTGGAGTTCTTGACTTTATATATCAGTTATGCTAAGAAGAATTACCATCCAAAGATAACTAGTGAGGCCAAGGATGAATTGGTGAAGTGTTATGTTGATATGCGTAAGATGGGCGATGATGCTAGAACTTCTGAAAAGCGTATTACTGCGACTACAAGACAACTGGAAAGTATGATTAGATTGTCCGAAGCTCATGCAAAGATGAGACTCTCAGATTATGTCGAATTGGGTGATGTTCAAGAAGCCGTTAGATTGATCAAGTCTGCTATTAAGGACTATGCTACTGATCCTATAACTGGTAAAATTGATATGGATTTGGTTCAAACTGGTCAATCCTCTGCACAAAGAAGATTGGCTGAAGATCTTGTGAAGACAGTCGAGAAGCATTTGTCTGAGATGAATACTCAATCTATAACATTCATTGAACTGTTGAAGCAGTTGAATGAGAATTCACAGGATTCTATTGAAAATAATGATTTAAGTGATGCATTAAGAAGACTAGAACAACAGACGAAAATTGTGATGAAGGGTGAAGGTTCCAGAAGAGTTATTATTCCAGAGCATGGACCATTTTAAAATGGTTTGCCCTATCTGAAATATTGGTGTTAATTAAAATGTATTATTATCTAAATGAATGAACAAATAAATAATAAATCTGGGTGTTACTCCTTGCCGTATGAAACTAAGATCATAAAACACGTTCGACACTGTAATTGATGCAGTTGATGCAGTTGGTGCAGTTGATGTGCTGCTGTGTTGCTCCAACCCATTTTTGTTTGTAAAAATTCCAAATCAGTCCAGCTTTTGAAAAGAACATTTCTACCGCTCAAATCAAACAGTCGAGCTAGAAACAGGGCGACAGGCAGTGAGCTCTTTTGATCTGTCCTGAAATTGAGCATCTATCGAATGAGATATAACTATCTCAAAGACTCTTGTTCTTATTGATCTTTTTGTTCTTTTTGACCGTTCTACTTTTGCCTCATTTCTAGGTGGTAGAAGTTTCTATGAGAATGGTGGTTGACAATCAAAACAAACAGCCAATAAGTGCACCTAATGGTAACAGCAAACTCTCAGATACAACCACAGATGCTATATTTGATTCAGAGCCTAAATCACATGGCTTAGGCAATAGAAATGGCCAGATCAACAATTCATCACCTGCTCCTGAAGTTATGGATATTGAGATTGGGGTTGAAAAACCAGTTACAAGGCGTCGCTCAAACTCAAAAGTCTACAATAATAATGGTAATGGTGGATTAACAAATGCAGCTATTAATGGCACCAATAATTCAAACACCAATAATGATACCACTAATGTGATTAACAGTTTCAATATTAAAGGCATCAGGAATGACACCAACAATAACAGTCACAGTAATACACACACAAGTAACAAAACAAAGATAAAACCAATAACCCGGGACCAATTCATGCATATCTTGATACTTGTATCTTTGAATGAGACTTTTAACAGAAGAACATTGAGAATACCAAATGCCCCAGATGCAATAAAGATGGGGAGACCAAACAATTCACAAAAATCACCAGCAATTGATAACGGATATTTCGATTCAAAAGTGATATCACGAGACCATGCAGAGCTATACGTGAAGAACAATAAACTGTTTATTAAAGATTTAGACTCATCCAATGGTACGTTTGTGAACGGGATTCAGATTCAAGAACCACAGGAGTTGAAAGTTGGTGACGTCGTTCATTTAGGTATAGATATAGATACCGAAAAGACGAAACACCAGCATCATAGAAAAATTAGTTGCGAAGTTGAAAACATTTTGAGTCTCCCATTGGATGGGGTTACTGATACCGACAAGATGTTTGCAAACATTAAAAATGAATATAAAAAGCAAAAGAAAGCATCAGATTTGGATCCATTTGATGCTGCATTGTTTGGTGATGTTACTTCAGACTTGGATGATCTGGCATTGGGGATGAACCATGATTTCCTGTCTGGAATCTTTGTCAACAACAACATTGGAACAAGTTCCAATTTGACTACATCGATAAAATTATTAATGAATCAATTGCATTTGGAAAAGGTGAACAGCATAAAGTTGGACTCAATTGAGAAGTTTTTGGTGAATTATACAGATGTACTATCCAAAGATGACAATATTGTCAAGGTGAAGAACTTGAACGATGAATTGGCACACTACAAGAAATCATTAGATAAGGCCAATGAGACGGTGCAAATTCTACAACTAGAGATGGATTCTAAAGAACAAACTATTAAAAATAGTACAAAGCTTTTAGAAGAAAAAGACACACGAATTACTGAATTGAAAACATCTTTGGAGGAGAAACATAGAGATCTGTATGACAAGATTTCGAAAGAAGTGCGGTCTTTAAATAATAGAGTTTCGGAAAAGAAGAGTAAAATTCAATCGTTGGAAAATGCTAAAATGGATACTGAATTCAAGCACCGTAAAATCGTCAAGGATTTAGAATCCAAATTGAAGGAACAAGAGGACAAATTTAATGAATTGGAAAATAACTACAAGGCAGCTGTCATAAATAAAAGGGACTGGGATCAAATTATTGAAGACGTTCGCCATTTTTGCTTCGTTGTTTTAACAATACTAATCGTGGGATCTTTGGCGTTAACTTTATTTTAGGTGTGGAGACAGTGTAAAAGAAAAAAAATATTAGAATACAATGGTCATATATAATGATAGTTATATGTAGTAGCTGGATTTCTATTTGACTAAATATATAACATTGATAGTGGATTTTTTTGTTTCTATATATAAGACACCTTTATGGTAAATCAATGTTCATGACCGGAGCCATCAAGATCGAGACTATCAAGCTCAACAGTTTCAATTTGTTCAACACTTAATTTCTTAGCCAGTTCTCTAACAAATTGAGTCGCAACATCATCAACAGAAATATCAACACCTTGCTCTTCCATTGTTGTTTGAGTCTTACCTTGCAACCCACAGAACACAAAGCCTGCCTTTTCAATCTGTGGAATCTCATTACGAACATTCAAAGATAAACCATGTGAGGTAATGCCTCTTCTAACCTCTAAACCAAGGCTGGAAATCTTGTGTTCATCATCAAACCACACACCTGTGTTTTCTGTCTTTTTGCTTTTGATCCCGTAGTGACCCAAAGTGTTAATAACAGAATCCTCCAACATATTGACAAAACACTTAACAGTGAGGTTCTGGAAATCCTTCAAGTCAATGATTGGGTATACCACTAGTTGGCCAAGGTTGTGGAATGTGATTTCGCCGCCTCTGTCGGCTTGGTAGAAATCATACCCATTCGATTTAAGTTTTTCAATATCTTGTGGGGTCAATCTCTTCTTTTCACGACGACCAGCAGTGTATATGTCTTTGAACTGGAAACTCAATATTGTTGGAGATGGCTTCATTTCTAAAATTGTAGATAGTAACTGATCTTCATAAGCATTGGCAACAAGGTTTTTGTCATCCATTTCTTTACGTTTATCAGCAATCTTTCTGGCCATTTTCTTAAACTCTAAGAAAGCAGATACAAAGCTCTCTTGAATATCTAAGCCCTTAGAATAGTCTTGTGGAACTGTGAATTTTAGGTGGCGGATAACGTGCGCAGATGGTTTGTTTGGCTTGAATTTGCATGCATTTGGATTGTTTGAGCATACAGAAGATGTCGGTATTTCACACTTATTCAGAGCCCTCAAACCAGTTGAGAAGGCTCTTGTTCTAAAGACTGTTGAATTGGATACAGACTTCCACATGGTAGAAGAAATTTCAACTGTTTGCTGGAAAAGTTGGTGCCTTTGATCTCGAGATATCAATATAAAGTGTTGATTCAAAATTTTCAAAATTGGGAAAATTAGTACCCTTTACTAATAAGAACCAATGTTAGGCTGACTTACAGAAAAACTTACAATGACATCTGAAGCCCAGAAAAAGATGCTGGATTGGCTAAGCGAAGATACTAATTGTTCAATATCACCAAAAGTTGAAGTCAAAGAGACCAAATCAAGTGGCCGTGGTATCTATGCTGGAACCACAGTTCCCGCACATACAACAATTATCACTATATCCCCATCAAAATTATTGAACTCAACTACTATTACAGCTCATATATGTTCCTATAACACTAATGAATCAAGAAAAGTTCCTGAATATTGTCGTGGTGTCAGACTCCCAGCAGTGAAGAATACCGATAAAATCACATCTTCACTTTATGCCAAACTTCCTGTTCACGAAATTACACAACTAACATCTTTTCAACTGGTTGGTATGTTTTTGAGTTTGGAAAAACAAAGAACAGATCATTCATATTGGAAACCTTTTATTGATATGTTACCAAAAATGGAAGATTTCATGTTGGTTCCATTGGTTTGGAAGTGTCAAAAGCAAGATGAATTATTTGATAAACTACCAAGAAGTACACAGAAAAAGGCTTTGAAGATGTTTACAAAATTTGAAAACGATTATCAAGTTGTGACGAAATTAATACAAAGTTACAGCGCTGATGTTTTTATTGAAAGTGATGATTTCTTATTGAGCTGGATGTGTATTAATTCTCGTTGCTTGTACATGAAGCTTCCCCAGAGCAAAACTATTGATGACAATTTTACCATGGCACCATATGTTGATTTTTTAAATCATTCTTCAAATGAGCAGTGTGTCTTGGATATAGACTCCTTTGGATTTAGGGTCAAAACAACACAGACTTACAAGAATGATGATGAAATATATTTATCTTACGGTGCACATTCAAATGAGTTCTTACTTTGTGAGTATGGGTTTTATCTAAATGATAATCCTTGGAATGATCTTGACATATCAGATGATATTATTGAAGAAATGGATAATGATGTTTCTGAATTTCTAAAAGAGTATTCATACTATGGAGAGTATACTTTGAATAAAGAAAGTATCAGCTTCAGAACAGAGATCGCCATGGCTGCCATTCAAGAATCAAAATTATCAAGTAATAACTTGAAAACAAACAGAAGACTAAAAGCGTTCATCAACGGCATTACAGATGGTGGGTTTTATAAAAGGAAAACAACTGCAAAGTTGATTAGTATACTTACAAACTATAAAGATGAGTATACTGAATACTTGAAGTTCTCTGATTCCAAAGATCCAAAACTTGTCGCCATAGCATCTTTATATAAGGATAAACTTGATATTATAGAACACTACACTCAGGTTTTATTGTTATAGAGTTTATGTACCAATGCATCATTTTTATATTATACTATATTATATGTACGGATTTCGTTATTTCATGATCATGTTGTGTTGTATCTTGGCGTGCTTGTCCTTGTCATTCATTCATTCATTCATAACAATAATGAATCTTCTGATAAAGAATATGAATCTGGAACTTCCTTTCTGTGTCTCAACAACGAAGACTTGCCTCTAACTAGGCCATGCAACAGCCTGTTATATGGTGTTCTAATTTTGTGCTTAATACCTAAAGACATCAAATAACCATTTGTATCAAATGTTTCCTTGATACTTTCAGATGTAATTTTAGAAAATAACCTTGTTTTTTCAATACGGTCTTTCTTCATATAGTCAAAAACAAGATCCATCAATCTGTTGGGATTTAACGCAGCTTCAACAACTGGGTCGTGGAACAGATCTGGTTCTTGTCTCCGTATGATAACAAGATCCTCTCTTAATACATTAGAGATGATATCTGAGACGTTATCCATGTATGTTAATTCACCAACAAACGAATCTGTCAAATAACTCAATGGTCCTGTGCAAGATAAAATGCATAATCTTTCATACTGTAGAATCTTGAAGAGCTTGTAATCCACCAACCTGGAGTTTAGTTTTGGTGACTGTTTGATCTTGTCATACAGTAGATCAAAGTTCTTGTTTGGAGCCTCAATGTCCTCAATGTCACTCAAATCTTTTGGAACTTGTGTAAAAATTACAGACCCATTTGTATATAGCGTTGAGCCAAAAACTTCTTTCTTTGGATGACCAATCCCCAAGGTGCTCATTCCTTGGAAAATATTTGGTCTTTGTTCAATTTCTGGCCAGACATCGCTGTACAGCTTATCAACAGCTTTTAAGCCATCAGCTAACATGAAAATATTTGTATCGGTTGTGATCCAATCAGCATATGTGTTCAAATAGGTTGAGTAGTCTTGAAACTCATCAGATACAATCAAGTTTGTAATTGGGATCTTGCGGCCAGACTCTAGCACTGGAGGTTCAAACGCTGACAGTGCTTGTGCAGATGTAATATTGGCAGATTTACCATATGTGTAATCCTTTACTGTGACTCTAGAACCTTTAAACAAGAACTTGCTCATACCTTCCCTGTTCTTGAAGAGCATAACAAGAGGCGCTGGTTGCTGCTCCTTTGGAAAACATCTTGCAACTTCGTGAAATATCAGATTAGACAGCACCCCATGCCCTAGAAAGTATCCCACTGAAGACTTATTCAGCTTCTTTGTGGAGCTCATTTGTGCTTTCTTTCTGCAATGCCTTCGTTAAAAAGGGTTGCAAAATTGCATCTTTTTTCTGTTGATAAAATTTTCAACACAAAAGTCGAAAAAAGAGAAGGGAGAAGACCAAGAAAGCAACATAAAGAAAGCAGCTATTTAGTCATGTTGATTGTCGGTCTCACTGGTGGTATCTCAGCGGGAAAATCAACAGTGTCAAAGAGACTCCACGAAGAACATGGCCTCGCGATCATTGATGCAGATCTGGTTGCTCGTCAGGTCGTGGAGCCAGGTACAAGTGGATACAACAAGATTATTGCGTACTTTGGGCCTAGTGTTGAAGATTTGATACAAGAAGATGGGTCACTTAATAGACCAGCATTGGGTCGATGGGTGTTTGGTAAACCTTTAGAATTGAAGAAGTTGAACTCGATTGTTCATCCTGCAGTACGTCGTGAGATTCTTAGACAAATCATTGTTGCTTATTTTAAATTGAAAAGAATGGTTATTTTAGATGTCCCACTATTGTTTGAGGCTGGCCTTGATAAAGTTTGTGGTGTCACTATTGCAGTTGTTTGCGATGAAAACATTCAATTGGAAAGATTGATGAAGAGAAATTCGTATCTAACACTCCAAGATGCTCATCAAAGAATAGACTCCCAAATGTCGAACCATCTAAGAATACGGAAAGCTGATTATATTATTGATAACAGTACAACATTAGAAAATTTAAACGAACAGGTGGATGGTGTGGTAGAGACCGTTACTCCTAGTTTGATAAGGTCTTTATTTGAGTGCTTCCCTCCATTGGCAATCTTGAGTGCAACCGGAACGTTCCTAGTACGCAGAATACATGAATGGAGTACAACAATACTAAAGGATGAATGAAAATAATATGAGTATACAGTGAATAGTTATAAGTGTTCTATTAAAAATTTAATATAAATGCGATGCAATCTGTATAAACAGCAAAAAAGAATCATTAAAGAGGAAATGCAACTAGCAAAAATGGAAAGAAAAAACAATAACAATATTAAAGGTCTGGCAATTGTCATAAATCATCTATAATTTGGTGGCTTTGGTCGAGGGTGTATAAAAATGCAATTGTTAGGTTTAGCACATCCAGATTTTGTTGAATAAAACCTACATGGCACAGTGAACACTCCATTAGGCTTGTAGGTCCTATAGTTTTGAACATTTGGGCGGACGTCAGTTTCTCTCAAAGACTGTATAAATGCTGGAATATATGAGTGGCGTTTGTGGTCATCAGGACCTGGTGGTGGTGTCCTATTACGTGGATGTGATGGGACCCATGTAGATGGAGTAGCAGCGCTTGAAGGTTGTTGGAGGGCTGAAAGAGTAGTAACTTTTGATGCTGAGTTCAGCTTTGCTATATTTTTTATTCTCAGAATTGCTGGTGCTGCCTGTTTATTAATGCTGTTTTGTTTTTTGGATGGTGATGTCATACCTCTAATCTTAGCGGACAAATCATCCGAGTTAGAACGTGGTGAACTTTGAGTTTTTTGAGGTAATAGCTCATAATTTCCGTCTGGATTTTCCTTATAGTTGGAAATCATTACTGGTGGATTCTTTCCCTGTCCCTGGTTTTGTATCTCTGGAAACAAATCATTATCCTTATAGCTTTCTGAAGATTCGGAAATAATTGCTGGTGTTGAATGTTCATTTCCTTGAATCTTGTTTTGCACTTCTGGAACTAACTCACCACCGACTTTTAAACTATTTTTGGATCTGGAAAATCCAACTTGTCCAAAAAACTAGCACTTTGCTTCGAAATTTCATTTAACTTTGATTCGGTGATACAATCTGAAATGTTTGTTTCAACCTTTTCTGGGGTAGAACTGCCAGTTTCTGGGCCATTTACAGAAAGATCTTTAGAAAAATCATCAGCTGGGAGTTCGATCTCTTCTTTTTTCAAGGCTTCATCGCTGATGGTAGATGTTGATTCATATTGTGATTTCCCAAAACTTGAACTCAAGTCATGATATGAAACCTTTTCAATTGGTGATTTACCATCAACAACTAATGGAGTATTCAACATATTTGTTTCTGGAACTAAGGTGATGTTTATAGAATCTCCAATTTCAGAGTTGTGAATATCATTCTTCTTTTCTTTCTCTTCAGCAACAGCAGCCTGAGACGAATCCACATTGAATTGATCTTTAGTTTGAACTTCTGGTGTAATCATATTTCCTTCAACTATTTTATTCTGATTTGTAATGGATAATGATTGTTGGTCAGTACAGTGTTCTTGGAAATCGAATGATTCATGTCTCTCATACTCTTGTGCTTTAATGGATTCCATGTTACTCCTGGTAGTAGAAGTTAAAAATTCTGGATCATAATCATCATCATCATCATCATCATCATCACTTGCCTCATCAGCGCTCAAAATGTCGACACTGTCATCAAGGAGTGCTAGTATACTATCATCCTTATTCTTATTTGTAGCAGCAAACTTACTCTTAGTCGAGCTTGGTATTGGAGCAATATGTGTTACCAATGATACATTCTCTATTGTTGGTTTCGCTGTAATTTTGACATTGGAATCAGAATTTCCCACATAAATGTTGTTCCCGAATTTAGCAATCTTGGATTCAGAGGTTAAACTTTCTTCTTTATATTCTGCAAAATCAATATGTAAATCAGGGGTAAACAATTTTGTACTCTCAAATGGAGTATTCTTCGATGCGTTAGTAGGCAAGTTAGACTTTGGGGCTAAGTGATATTTGCCAGATACACGTTGAAGTTTTAGCATCCCGCCTCTAGTTTCAGCACAATAATCTCTGCCAAAGTTTGGAATTGTTTTAAAATTAATCAACTTTGGCCAGTACCATCTGGCCAACGTTTTTGTTTCTGGTTTCCCTTCAGATATTAATTTGTGATTAGATCTTAAAATGCTACCTCCTTTTCTTTCCAGTGTTCTTTGAGTAGCAAAACTCTTCTTGGACCCACGAGGAATGGTAGATTCAAATTCATGAATCTCTAAAAGATAATGATCGGGTTTGAAGGCAACGCGCTTTGTTGATCGTTGGAGAACTGTACTCTTTTTCAATGCGCTCTTAAGAGCGCCTCCAGTTGTAGTTGTATTTTTTTCTGGTACTGTTGGGCGATTTGGATCTCTCTTTCGAGACATGTAATTATTCAATGAAAGCTTGCGTTTTCCATTGGATGGATCAGCCAGTGACGTCTGTTGTTGCAGTTGGCGTTGACTAGTTGGCTGTGGTTGAGGCTGTGCTAATGTTTGTTGTGGTTGCACTTGTAATTTTTTTGGTGATGAAGATTCAATTAAACTATGTGTAACTGATTCACGTTTTTGAACCTGTGATGCTGGAACAGGGTTCTTGGAATTTACACCATTGTTACCGACTGGTTCCAAGCTTTGTGATTTAGTGTTCTGTGTGATTGATCCCTGTGGTTGTGGTGATGGCCCTAAAGCAGTACCAATAACATCTTCAACTTGGAGTTTCCATTGAGGATGAAGTTCAACCAACTTTAGTAACTCTTGTTTAAACAAAAACTCTGATAACTCCTTAGGAGAAAGGTCCAATGCTTTCAAAACATCAATATAAAGCTGAGCATTTTTTATATCTTTTTTAACTTCAAAATCAAATATAATCCAACCTTCAATTTTCATCATAATGTTTGAATTCTGTTTAATTGCACGCAAAACCTTTTCATTCTTCTTAAAGAATTTTATAAACATTTCCATAACAATAGCTTTGAAATCGATTACACTTCTATGGTGTTCTGGGCTGATGGATGTAAATATGTTTCCAATCAGTACAGCCTTTAATTCGGAACTATAAGAAATGGCAGTGCTCAAATTGTAAAACAATGTGCTAATCAATTCACGAGCGTCATTTTCGGTAGCAGATTGGTTAATAAGTTTATCATAATGAGATCTTATTCTGGATGGCTCATATCTGCCCTCCAATTCATCATTAGTTTTGTTTAATGACTTCAATTTTATTTTTTCATTGCTAGTTCCCAAACGAGCAGTTGTTGACGATCTCTTTAACGATGACAATTGTGTTGTTAAATTATTTTCAGTTGGAATCGTTGATCTGGTAGCCTTAGTCTCAGTTGGTGTTATGGTTTCTTGTGGGGTGTGCACTTGTTGTTGTAATGCTTGCGGCACTTTATTAATGATTACAGGTGGGCCTTGGGGTATTAAATTTCCAGGGGTTGAAGACTGTGAAGGAAGTGTTGGAACAACAAATGGTGGCTTTTCTTCCTTGCTTTCATTATCAGCGCCGCTTGTGAAATATGTGTTACTTGTGTGATTGTTGTTCTTTATATTCTTCTGATTATTATTATTATTATCATTATCATTATCATTATCAGTGGCAGTAGCAGTGGCAGTAGCAGTGGCAGAGACTGTGTTCTTGTTAATTTCTGAAACATTCTGTTTTATTTGTTCAGTAGTAGCAAGACGACCAGTAGCTAGTATTCTCAATTGTGCAGCGAAACTAGGGTCATTTCTGGCCATATGCATCAGTGCTTGATGATACCCATCCTTCTTGTAAGTCAATTGATTGACAAACATATCCAGCTCTCTAGCCTCTGGAGAATCAGTAGTAATGCTTGTATTTTTCTCAAGCGCATTTTCGAGTTGAGCAGATGTTTGATAAAACCCACTGATTAGATCTTTCAATGTCAAATCAAGATTCATATTAGATAGTACCGCTAGATAAAAATAAATGTTAGGTGGGGAGATGAAAACCAAGGTAGAACGATTAAACTTACGAGAACTGCCCTGTTTATTTGTGTATATATACCCCTGATTCACAATCTGTGGAAAGGGTTTGGTTGGGCGATTGACAGCATTGAAGCCATCTCCGTGAAGCGCCTGATTGTTCATATCGAACCGCGATTGAAGGAGGTGAATGACTGGTGATGGATGGATGTTGTGGTAAACTCGCTTCGACTAGTTTGGAACTTGGTGTGATTTTATAATGCCTGTTCTCTTTTCTTTGTTGTTGTTTTGTTCTTGTTTCAGACCAAAACAAAAAAATATAAAACTTGAGCCTCACCAACTAGACAGCGAACACAAAATAAAGTAAAAAAAAAGCACCAGCCAGTAGTTTCAGAAGCTCGTCGGATAGATAGCTAGCTAGCAGATCACAATAGACAAAGCAGCACCAAACAATAAGCAAAGTGTAATAACGACCTGTTAAATGTGGCCCTTACCAATCTTTTTTTGTTGGTTTAACCGATAAAATCAGACTAAAAACTAAAAACTACTACTCAGACGAGACGTACAAATTAAACAAGAAAAGACACTATATAAAAGCACTCGTCAGAAGCAACTTGTGATGTGTGTTTTCGCAAAACACTGTCCAAACTCCAGATTCGTAAAGACACTCCAATATATTTCAAATATTTCAAATACTTCAACTATTTCAAGACTTATTCTTGTCAAGGAAATAATGCGATAGCGTAGCCCCCTTTTCTGATAGTGAAACAAAACTATTGCGAAGCGTTTGTTCTTCTTAAACAACTTTTTTTTTTGGTTTCAACAAAAGCTTGGTTAAAACGAACAAACACTCAGATAGTAAAGCAACTGTCAATCCTGCCTCAAGTTGAGATTAAAAGTAATGTGGATAATAAAGAGAAAATAGAGAGGGAAATTGGTTCGCTTTTTATACTCTTTTTTTTATTCAGAGTGTCACCCTCCCCGGTCGGGTTATGTCATCGGATTGAAAATTTTTTCTGCCAAAATTGAAATACCTTTTTGCATATCAAACTACTACTAAACACCTAAAACTATACAGATCCAGAATAAGAACTATGAGACTGTTTTTAAGATCCCTTGCTGTTGCAAGGGTACCAGTGTTAGCCACTAGAACCTTAAGAGCAAGACAGTTCTCCTCCTGTCTCAGACTCTACCAGGAAGTTCCAAAGGATTTGAGTGCTTCTAAGGCTGCACCTTTAGAGGCAAAGTCAAAGCCTGTTACTGAACAACAACCACAAACAGTTGGCCAAGAAAGCACAGAAGCACCAACAGAAAAGACTGCTGAGCCTGTTTCTGAACCTGTTGCTGAACCTTCTATTGAAGATTTGCTCTCTATTACAAACTTCGAAAAGAGCACAGGCTACTTTGGTAAAGATTTGACACATGCATTACTAGATTGTGGTTATAAGCAATTCACCCCAGTTCAATTTCAAACCTTGGATGCTGTTTCTGAAGACAACTCCATTGTTGCTAGAGCAAAGACTGGTACTGGTAAGACTTTAGCTTTTGGTTTGCCAGCTATTAGAGCTGCCATGAAGTATTCTGATGGTAGAAAGGTTAGAACTTTGATTATTGCACCAACTAGAGATTTGGCTATCCAGATCCGTGATGAACTGATGAAAGTTGTCACCAAGAGAACAATGAGAAAGTATAGACTTCAAGTTGGTGCTTGTGTCGGTGGTGCTTCAAAGAGAGTACAAATTAACGAAATTATGAAGTACACCCCAAAAATCATTGTTGGTACCCCAGGTAGATTGAATGATTTGGCTGATGACCCCAAAGTTTTGGAAAAGTTTTCTGATTTACAGGTTCTGGTTCTAGATGAAGGTGACAGAATGGTTGCTCCAGGTTTCCAGAGAGAGTTGAATCAATTCACCGATAGATTAATGACTGTTAGAGACCAAGAAAAGGATTGGAAGTTATACTTGTTTTCCGCCACCATGAACGATGATGTCGGTCAATATGTTGAAAAGACTGTGAAGGGTAAGACTTTGTATGTCGATACCATTGATCCAAACGAGCCAGACAGTCATACTTCAATTGATAAGAAATACGTTTTCACTGACAACCTGTTCAGCAGTACATCTGCTTGTTTGGCTGAAATTGAAGCTAGTGCTAACAACCACGGTGATGACTTCAAGGGTATTGTGTTTTTGCCAACTGTCAAGATGACTCAATACATTGGTGAGGTCTACTCTGATGTTTTAAGAGACAGAAATGTTAGAGTTTTCTCTTTGCACAGTGGGTTGACTCAAAATGCTAGAGCTAGAGTCTGCAAGACTTTTGGTAACTCCCAAAGATCTTTGTTGGTTACAACTGATGTTGGTGCTAGAGGTATGGATTTCCCAAAAGTTTCCCATGTTTACCAAATCAGTGTTCCAAGCTCTCCAGAAGATTTCATCCACAGAATTGGTAGAACTGCCAGAGCTGGGAGATCAGGTGAAGCTATTACATTTTTGACAAATGCTGAAAAGCCATTCCTAAATGCACTAGAAAAGCAAGGTGTTGAAACCTCTCAAATGTCTGACTACCAAGGTAATGAGGCTGCTGAAGCTGCTATTTCTGGATCCAGTACTTCCTCTCATGAGCACTCTTTGGAATCTGTCTTTAGTTCTTTGATGGGTTCTTCTAGAAGTGCTGTCGGTCTCTACAATTTCAATAAAGAGCGTGTTTTAGCTGATATTTCTGCCTCTTTTGGGTTGTTCAAGGGTGAACCAGAAGCTAAACCACCTGTTGGTCAAAAGCTTTGGAATTCTATCTGGGGTCTAAAGAGACACCAAGCTCAAGAATACTTTGACCTTGATAGTCGCGGTGGTTACGGCGACAGACACAATGGTTATAGAGATGGTGGTGATGATGGTTACAGACCTAAGAAGCACTACGGTAACAGAGATGGTGGCTACAGAGAAAACAGTTACAGAAAGAACAACTACAGAGACAACTACAGAGACAACTATAGGGAAGATGGTTACAGACAAAAGAACTACCGTAACAGAAGAGACGACGACGGTGGTTACAAGTCAAACAGATACTCAAAGAGGGATGATGATTTCGAATTTTGAAAGCAATCGCAATCTTTGATACCCTAACATACAAAATACAGACTTTGTTTGTATAAAAATACTGTTTTGCATGATGATATTTTATATTTTGTTATTTTTTTTATTATGAAGTTATTGCATTATTATAATTCCCCTCCCTCACTGTCACCCTGCATATATTGTTCTGTTTAAAGAAGATGATCCTTGTATATATATATTTTCTACATTTTTTATTCTTATATTTAATTTCTTTGTTTTGAATTCATTCATGTAGTTTGTTTTTGTTGATGCTGTTGAAAATTAATTCAATGTGTATAAAATCCGAAAATGCTAATCAGAGTTGATCTTATAGCTAGTGACACCAATTAACAAACGTATAACAAACACCAACCATTAGAAAGCATATTAATCAACCCAGGATGACATCAAAGAGTGTCACATATTGCACCTCAAAGGATATCAATATCCCTTTCCGTGTGAAGATCACATCTCTAGAAGGGTCAAAAGCACCACTCAAAGAATCTAGCAAGCTGACAGAGCCAACAAAGTTTATGAAGCTATCAAACTTCAATCAGAACTCTGATCTGTTCACCTCAGTGATCATTACGTTGGATGGAAGACCATTAACTATTCCAATCACCACTTCATATACATCATTTAGAAGTTCGAGACGATGGAACGAATGGTTGGTGTTACCTCTGATGATAAGTCAGTTGTCGCTGAATGCAAAGCTACGAATTATAATATGGGAGTTTGATAACAACAACACTGTGCTGTTTGGTGAGACGGAGCTCAATATATTTGACGTTGATTATGATTACACATTGAAAAGAGGGAGACAGAAACTAAAGTTGACTTTACCTGATGATCACGACGATGAATACAAACAACACATGCAAAAGACACTGACCAAGATGGATGAATTGGAGAAAATGATTAAGAAGCATGAGAATGGTGATATCAAAGCAATTGATTGGCTGGATGGTATAACATTTAGAAAGATTGAGCAAATCAACAAAAAACAATCACAGGGATCAGATTTCTTGTTGTTTGTTGATTTTATACAATTTGATGTTCCAGTTGTGTTTTCTGATTTTAAATATGATCAACCATCAATACCAACATTTTCCCCACAAGAACAACCACAAAATGTTGTTCAACCAAAGATCCATACGGGGAAGAACACTACGCTGAAAATCTATGATCCTGATCAGTATCTTGTTGACCCAATTGAAGAGAAATATAGAAAGTTGGAGCGTAGTCATAAAGATGGCCCACTTGATAGAGAAATAAAGCCAACAGCAAAAATTAGAGATGACTTGAATAGAATTTTAAGCTATTCATCTGTCCAGAAGTTATCTCAATATGAAAAGAATTTGGTTTGGAAATTCCGTTACTTTTTAGTAAACAATAAGAAGGGGCTGAATAAGTTGGTGAAGAGTGTTAATTTCAATGATGAGGCAGAAAAGAATGAAGTATTACAATTATTGAACAAGTGGGTGGAAATTGATGTTGAAGATGCTTTGGAATTGCTAGGTCCAACTTTTAGAGACGTCTCTGTTAGAACATATGCCGTTCAAAGGTTAAAGAAGGCCAACGATGCTGAATTAGAATTATACTTACTTCAGTTGGTACAAGCTTTAAGATATGAATCTATCAGAAAGACCATCGGTGGATCTAATAGCACTACAAATGATTACTCTATTGTGGAACTTAACGAGTCATCGACTTCAACATCATCTATACTGAATGTCAATGTATTGCCTCCATTAGCACAATTCCTTGTTGAAAGAGGGATAAGTAATGAGAGATTGGGTAGTTTCTTATACTGGTACTTGAATGTTGAAGCTACTGAAAAACCAAAATCTATCTACAAAAAGATCCTAGATTACTATTTAGCTAATTTGACTAGCAGTGGGTTGCAGAGAGAAATTGACTTTGTGGATTCCTTAGTGAAGCTATGCGTCAAGATTAAAGGATTGAGAGATACGACACCAAAGAAGATTGAAACTCTACGGAATATATTAGACACCAAGTTTAAGATCTCAGCACCAGTGAAGTTACCATTAGATCCATCAGTCGAAGTCTGTGGGGTTATTGCAAGTGAAAGTTCAGTTTTTAAAAGTTCTTTATCCCCATTGAAGATTACATTCAAGACAACGGATGGTGGTAAGTATCCACTAATGTTTAAGGTTGGTGATGATTTAAGACAAGATCAATTGGTGATTCAAATCATTTTGTTAATGAACAGATTGTTAACAAATGAGAATGTTGATTTGAAGCTCACACCATACAAAATTCTCGCTACTGGACCAACAGAAGGTGCAATTCAGTTTGTTCCAAACAGTACATTGGCAAGCGTCTTATCGGAATACCATGGTGTTTTGCCATACTTGAGATATCACCACCCAGATAGTTCTGAAGAACTTGGGGTTGTGGATTGGGTTATGGACAATTTTGTCAAGTCTTGTGCAGGTTATTGCGTCATCACATATATTCTAGGTGTTGGTGATAGACATTTGGATAATTTATTAATCTGTCCTGATGGTCATTTTTTCCATGCAGATTTTGGCTATATTTTGGGTCAAGATCCAAAACCATTCCCACCATTGATGAAACTTCCACCTCAGATTATTGAGGCTTTTGGTGGTGCAAACTCAACAAATTACAACAAGTTTAGAAACTACTGCTTTGTTGCATACTCCATTCTAAGAAAGAATTCGAACTTGATACTTAACTTGTTTGAGTTGATGAGAGATTCTAGTATTCCAGATATCAGTATAGAACAGGATAGAGCTGTGTACAAGGTTAAAGAAAAGTTCTGTTTGGATATGAGCGAGGAAGAAGCTATCATTCACTTCCAAAATTTGATTAATGATTCTGTTTCCGCCTTGTTACCTATGGTTATTGACAGACTACATTCTTTGGCTCAATATTGGAGAGCATGAGCATAATATACGAGCTTGCCGTGGTGGTATAATGTATAATCGCTGTAGTTTTAAAGCATCAAACCTTATACCTTATACGGTTATAGTTCCGGGTTACACCTGTGGTTCCTTCCATGTGAAGAGCCCAAGATTTGGTGCCATACAGTGGAAACCAATCGCAAAAAATAATACCTTGCTAACAGCTCAACAATTACAGCATGTTCAAGACGTATAGTAACTCTTCTCATGAAGGTGTTGATCTACGGAAGCCCAGTGCGAGAGTGGCAAAGACCCAGTTGTTGATTGCTGCTTTGCTAGGACTGTTGGCTGTGATTTCATTCTCAATCTTAAGAAAGACATGGACAAAGCTATATGCATCAAGAGCCACAAGAAGAAAAGGGTTACCTGATATATCAAAGAAGTCATTCTTTGGCTGGATGAGTGTCATAAATAAAATCACCGAAGATGAGATTCTAGATTATGCTGGGTTGGATGCTTTTGTGTTCTTGGGCTTCTTCAAGATGGCGATAAAGCTATTGTTAACATGTGGTATCTTATCAGTACTCATAATATCCCCAGTACGGTACTACTACACTGGTAGATATGATCAGGGAGATGGTGACTATGAGAATTCTTTTTCCAATATTGAAGAGCCAGATGAACCCGTCACGCATAAGCCTTACCTGTGGATGTATGTTGCATTCACATATTTATTCACATTTTTGACATTGTACTTCTTGTTACAACAAACGAAGCATGTCGTCAAAGTGAGACAGAAATATTTGGGAAATCAGAACTCAATCACTGATAGAACTATAAGGTTATCTGGTATTCCACCTGAGCTACGTGATGAGGAGAAATTGAAAAGACACATCGAAGAGCTGAATATCGGTAAAGTATCATCAATCACAATTTGTCGTGAATGGGGCCCATTGAATCGTTTATTCAAACACCGTAAGAAGATACTATACACTTTGGAAGAGAAATGGGCAGAATACTTAGGTCCAGTTGGCTTTGATAACTTGAAAAGTATCCCCGTTAGAAGTCGTGTGAGAGAATCATTTCAACTGGAGAGAAATACAAGCACTTTCAGACCATTCAGCGATGATCCTAGTGCATCTGTGTCTGATATTGAAGATGATGTGGGTGATGTGACCTCAAATTCTATTGTTGATGATGATGAAGAACTGGAAAGTGGTCAGTTAAGACAGCTGGAAAGATCAGAGGCTGTCGTCAATGTTGGTATTCCAACGCACGTATATCAAAGACCAAAAATAAAGACTGGATTTATGGGATTATTTGGTAAGCAGGTGGATGCTATTGATTATTTAACAAACCAATTGGAAGTCTTGGATGAAGAGATATTGAGATCCCGTCAAAAACATTATCCTGCAACCCCAACTGCATTTATTACAATGGACACTGTTGCAAGTGCACAAATGGCTGCACAGGCAGTTTTAGATCCACATGTACACTATTTGATTACTAGATTGGCACCAGCTCCACATGATATCATTTGGGATAATATTGTTTTGTCCCGTAAAGAGAGAATTTTCAAAATATATGCAATCACAGTGATCATTGGCATCATATCAGTTACCTTGATTGTTCCAGTTGGTTACTTGGCCACTTTGCTAAATCCAAAGACCATCAAGAAATTTTGGCCAAGTCTAGGAGAGTTCTTGCAAAAGAATGAGTGGGCAAGAAATGTTGTTTCTGGTTTACTTCCAACATATCTCTTCACATTATTAAACTTTGCAATTCCGTTCTTGTATGTTTGGTTATCATCGAAGCAAGGTTTCATTTCTCATGGTGAAGAGGAATTGTCAGCCGTGTCTAAAAACTTCTTTTATATTTTTGTGAACTTGTTCTTGGTTTTCACCACTGCCGGTGCTGCTTCCAACTATTGGGGGTTTTTGAATGATACCACGAAGATTGCTTTCCAGTTGGCCCAATCATTAAATGAGTTGTCATTGTTCTATGTTGACTTGATCATCTTGCAAGGATTGGGTATGTTCCCATTCAAATTATTGTTATTCGGGAGTATTTTAAGATTCCCATTCTTCAAGATTGGATGTAAAACACCAAGAGATTATCGAGACTTATACACCCCGCCAGTCTTTAACTTTGGGTTACATCTACCACAGCCTATTTTGATTTTGATTATCACTGTCATTTACAGTGTTTTCTCAACAAAGATTTTGCTTTCTGGATTGATTTATTTCATCATTGGATATTATGTTTACAAATATCAGTTGATGTATTCAGTTGTTCATCCACCACATTCTACTGGTAAAGTTTGGCCAATTGTATTTAGAAGAATTGTTGTTGGTGTGTTACTATTCCAGTTGACGATGGCTGGGTCACTGGCTGCCTTTCAGGATGGATACTTGCTAGCCACCACATTGATTCCATTACCTTGCATAACAATGTTCTTTTTATGGAACTTTCAAAAGAATTACTTACCGTTGTCCTTCTTCATTGCCTTGAGAGCTATCAAAACTGATAAACATGGTGGTTATACTGATACCGAAGCAGATTTTGAAGAGACTGTTGGTGATGGTTTCTATACCCCAGCTGTTTCTGGTGCTGCAAACGAGAATCACAATGTTGCCAATCATCAACGGTCCAAGAGTCAAACCTTGGATGAATTAAGAGAACAAAATCAAAATTATGACTACCCGTTCCTAGTGCAGCCGTTAGATGGACCTTGGATCGCATTAGAAGGTGATGAAGTTGTATGTGTCAATACTGAGTGTACAGTGCGCAAGAGGATTAGATTATTGGAGTGGGAGTAGTGTTTGTTGTCGTTGTTTCTATATATAGTGTTGTACATGTGTGGTTTTTAATGATTGTTTAACGAAAGAACAAAATGCATTTTATTAGAAAAGTGATGTAAAATATTGCAATATTGTGGAAGTCACAAGTGCAAATTTTTGTTGTAAATAGTAGAATTCATTATGGGCATAAACGTGTACCGAAGTCAAGTTTCCCTGAGTTAGCAGCACTATTAGTACGATCCTAGTGATGATGAACTTTAGTACAGTGACTGCACTAAGGATCGTGAATGATTGTATCATGGAACAACCGGTAACCATTCTCAGGGCTTCAGCTAGATTCAAATCGGACGCACTGCTAATCACGTTTGTTATTGTAATATCATTATATGGCCAGATCAGCATCAAGATAGGGAACATTTTAGTTCCACCGGATAGCAATATTGTCAACGATAATATGTTCTTGGTGTAGCTTTGAAGCTTCTTTGGGAACTTTTCGAGTTGCAAGTCTCTTGCTGACCACCTGACCCAATGAATCATCAAGTTGAAAACAACGACATGTGTAACTAAATCTTCAATAACACATTTCAGGGCAAAATATAGGTATTGAAGAATGACAGTCTTAGACAGGATGGTGTGTATCACCAAATTGTTGTTCCTTATCAGTCCATGATTGTAGTTTTTCTCTTCATAAGCCCATGTCAGGTAAATCTCGAACAATAGCATTAGCAACCGTATTCTGTTGATCTTTTTGTTTTGGCTAAACCAGTCTTTCCAAGAAGATGACTGGTTTTCCTCCAAATACTTTGTATCCTGGTACTTCTCACTCAAGACGTTAAACACAATATGCTTGTAAGCCTGTGCTTTCAACAAAAGCACGTCGATGAACAATATGACATTGTCGAACTCCACATACTTGTCAGCTGTATTGTGGCAGCTGGGGCAGTCTGTAAGCTTTATGTGGCCATTCTTGTACTCTGTGTATAGCGACTCTATTGGCTCATTGCACTCCACGCAGATCATAATGGTCTCAACTTGCGGTTACGAGAGTACTTCGATGTTGCTTTCTGTTTGCTTGATTTTCTTCAAAAAAAAAATGAAAACACCAACCAACATTGAACCACCAACAAAGCCAAAAACAAAACAAACATCAGCCATGTCAAACAGGAAGCAGCAGCCGTGCAAGTTCTTCCAGCAAGGTACAGTGCAGTCATCAGAAATGTGATATAACAAATAACTAACACTATTTTTAGGTAAATGCAGAAACGGTAACAGATGTCAGTTCTCCCACGATTCGTACAACAATAACAGCAACAGCAATGGATTTGGATTTGGTGGCAGTGGCAGTGGTGGTGGTAGTGGTGGTAATAACCTGCAAGCACAGATTGATTCATTCACAGATTCTAAATCTTTGTCTAGAAAAGATGCTGAATTGACCTCTGAAATGAAGGAAACACAAGAGTTTGAGTGCACAATCACATCTGCTTTTGGGTATGGGTTTCCAGCTTATGGTAACTTGATCAAAGAACGCGATTATTCCTTTGAAGAGTCAAGATTAGATTTTTACCAGGCTAGGGAGTCAAATTCCATCCCACTGTACCAAAACCAGATACAGATAAGGCAGCAGGACATGGAAAAGTGTATACAGTTTTTGAAAAAGGACTCTTTGAAGGCTGCAAGATATGCCCAGGTCTTAGCAAAGGAACATTATTCTACAAACAGATCAATGAACCCATTTATCCCGTTTAAGTTGGACCTGAATGCTCAGTCAAATGCGATGGCCAACCCATTTGCCGCAGTGCCAACTTCTAGTCCAGTACAACAAAACCCGTTTGGAAGCAACTCTGCCCCATCAT
>JAJLVY010000099.1:0-24423 GCA_030570475.1 Liangdongia dendrica
ATAGCGGCCCAGTATTGTTCAACCGGGTCGTCAGAGATTGCTCTCTTTTCAGTGGCACCAGCACCTGAGCCAGCACCTGAGCCAGTGCTCTTTTCCTGGATGTAGGAACGACGGGTGTTGTAAACTTCACGCTTGTATTCATCCTCGGTGTTTGTGTTGATAGCCTTAAAGATGGAATCAACCAACAAGTTGAGCGCGATGGAGATGTGTTCAGAGCCGAGGATGACTAGTAGTACATGCCATGGTTGGACCTTGACTGGGGAAGCAAAGAACGAGTGAGATTGTTCCTCCAATGCGTCTGATTGTCTAAACATTGCTGTGATTGCTGGCGCAACCAAAGTGCCGACCCAAGTCAAGATTCTCAAGTTTGTGTCCCATGGTGCGATAGTTTCAACCTTGTCAGGGATTGGTCTAGCGGATTGGAGCAAGAGCTTTGCAGCGTCACCTCTAAACTCGACCCAGTTGTTGATCAAAGACACGAGTGGTGCCAATGACCAGACTGGACCAAAGATGGATAGGTAGCCAAACTGGATAACCATTTCTCTGTATTCGTCGTCAACGTTGTAGTCTGGTAGGGCAATCTGTTCACGAACCTGTTTTAAGTAAGCAGCCTCCTCTGGGGAGTCGTTTAGGACGCGTTCGGAGTTGACATCTTTTTTGGCCTTCATAAAGCTTTGAACCTTGCGCAAGATGACCGGGACAAAGTTTTCGACAAAGAAACCAACCACCTGGTTTGTGACTGTGTAGTACAAGAATTGTTGGTTCAATCTTTCCTTGTTGATTTGGAAGCCCTGTTGCTGGACGGAAATGTTGTACTTTGATGTGTATGACTGGATAAAGCTCAAGTATGGGTTGATCAAGTGTCCGAATGGCAAGTAGATGAAGCTTGTGATGAGCAAAGGCATGTAAGAAGTCAAGAAAGTCAAGACAAACTGTTTTTGGACGTTTGAGCGGTTGTAGCTTGTGTCAGTTTCGTGGTTTTCCCACTTCAATGCAATGTTAACAAACACTGTGTATATAGCAGTGAGGACTGGGACAAAGGCGACGATGAGGATTGTTGGGACAAATCCTAGGAACTGCTTACCAGGGCCTTGGTAAATCTCGTTCAAGAAGATTTCGATACAGAAGCATAGCAATTGGTAGGTGATGAGGATGGCAGTAGCGCCTAGAGCGACAGGCAAGAAAGCAACCTCTTTCAGGATTCTCTTCCAAGGTTTTGAATGAGGGGCCTTGATGCCAGTGATGATGTCAACGTCCTGAGATTCGCCAACGAATTGCGATCTCTTTTTCTCGATTGCGGAGGAACCTCTAGTTTGCCAGTTGATGGCGTAGATGGACTCCTTTTTCTTCCATGCGTTGATGAAGATGATTGAAGTTAGGAGGTTTACGATTGTAAAGACGATTGAGTATCTCTTGAAGAAGACAAAGGAGATCAAACCGAGAGCAGAAGGGACAATGAGGTAGAGGGTGTAGAATCTGAGAAAGCCAAAGTACAGCCCAACTTGCTCCCCAGCAATGTCCTTGATGGTGTCAATGTTGTTCTCGTCGATGAACGTCTTTGTGGACCACTCCTTGACGAGTCTCTTGTTGAGTTCATAGTCGTAGAGCGGGATGATTCTGTTGACAAAGAGCCATTCGCCCTCCCCAGGCGTGATGGCGGTGCCGCCTTCAAACGCAGGGGCGGTGATGAGGTCGTAGATGACTCTTAGTTTTTCAGCAGGAGTCAATCCAATGGCATTGGCATTGGCATTGGCATTGACAGCAGCAGAGACGGTGTCGATTTCGTTGTTGACACCGTACAGGTAGTCCTTCACGGTAACATCCTTGAGCGCCTTTTGGAGCTTTTCGTCGCTGAGCTTGACAAATACTAGCAGAGAAGCGTCCTCGCCTGGTCTGACGGTGGAGTAGAAGCCTGCCTGTTTGAGGGTTGCAATGAGCTTTTTGAACTGGGCGTCAGCATTGTCGAGAGGTGCGCCATTCTCGTTTGTTTTGTATTGCACGGATAACACGAAATCAGGCTTGAGCTCACCCAGGGGGCGGGCTATCTGGCCTGTGCCAGCGCCTGGGGCAGCGGCATTGTGATGTGTAGCCATTGTGCACTTGTGGGTAACGCTAGTGGACGATGGAGTGCTAATTGGAGAGGATGATTGGGTTGGTGAAGTTTGAAATTTCAGTGTAGTGATGTTTCAAGTTGTGTAAATTTCACCTCTGCTTGTCAAAAGGATCTGATATTAGTCTCTTGTTAGGCCGTGTAGTCTCATTTGGCATCCCATTAGTCTCCTAAGACAAGCTACAAAACGCGCTTTTGGCTGCTTTTGGCTGTGCTGTGTGGGACTAGGCCATAAAACACATCCACCAGAACTGATCCAGACCCCAGATCAGTTCCACCAGAACAGTTACTGGTGAGTATTAGCACCAACTAGTGATACTATACTCTTGGATTCACCACGGAAGCGACCACCAGTCCAAGTCCAAGTCCAGCCAGTCCAAGTTCACACAACTTCTCTGCAAAGTTGATGTTATGTTCCATGTTGTAGGTGGCTGTCTGGAGCTCCTTCTGCCTGGGGTGTCTGCCTAAACCTCCGCCTAAACCTCCGCCTAGTTCTCCCGCCTAGTTCTCCCGCCTGAAAAAAGTTGCTGATTCTTTGAAGAAAGCACCAGAAATTCAAGGCAAAAGCAAAATGATCAGACTCACCACCGCAAGAGGCTTCTCGACAACAGCACCAGCTCTCCTCAAACGCATCCCCATGGCCCTTGAACAGCCTTCCCAGCAGAGAACAGACGAGCTCCTCCACAACTACGCCGCAGTCGAGCACCAGCTACAGGCATACGCTGCCCAAAGGCCCCAGGAACTCCAAGCGCATACCGTCCAGCTCGTGGCGGTCTCAAAGCTCAAGCCTGCCAGCGACATCCTCGCCCTCTACAACAGCGGCGTGCGCCACTTTGGCGAAAACTACGTCCAGGAGCTCATCGAAAAGGCCAGGATCCTCCCAAAGGACATCCAGTGGCACTTTATCGGCAGCCTCCAAACAAACAAGTGCAAGGACCTCGCCCACAACATCCCAAACCTCTTCTCCGTCGAGACTATCGACACGCTCAAGAAGGCAAAGAAACTCAACGACACAAGACACCAGGTCGAAGTGGAGGGCGCTGCTCCTATCAACGTCTTTCTCCAGATAAACACCTCTGGCGAGGATCAGAAATCTGGGCTCCCAGCGGCAAATTTGAGTGACATTGAACAGATTGTCCAATACCTCCTCAACGACGCAACCAGCATCAAGCTCCAGGGGCTAATGTGTATCGGCTCCTTTGAAGAATCAACAAACCAGGATAACGAAATCAACAAGGACTTTGAAACCCTCGCAAACTTGAAGAAAACCCTCGATGCAAAGTACAACTTGAACCTTCAACTTTCAATGGGTATGACACACGACTTTAAAGCAGCAGTCAACCAAGGCTCCTCCTACATCAGAATCGGTACGGCAATCTTTGGTAACAGACCTCCAAAGGCTCAAGCTACAATCTAACATATAAAATATATATATATATTTATATAATATTAAATAAATCATAAATGGCTGAAAAACTTGGAAATCGACGTAGTCACATACTCGCCAATCATTGGAGACGTGGCCCTCACCCTCACCTCCAAACTGTAATCATCAATAACCTTGAACTTGATCAAGGTGCCAAACTTGCCTGACGCAGAGGTGTGCAAAATACCTGCACCACAGATAAACAGGCTCGCATTGGACTCCACAACTGCAAACCCCATCTTCCCAATAAACCTCATCAGCCAACTATTGTCAATCACATGCATCGACGATCTCACAACCTTGATGCTCTCCCCCTGCTTGCCCAGTGTGTCAATCTGCTTCCAGTGCTGCAGAAACTGAACAAACGTTAGCGCTGTTGGCGTGATAAACTTGGTCAAAAATACTGGCAGCTTCAGTCTCAGTGAGTTGAACGCACCACCAGTGTTGAACTGGATGTGCAGTGTTGGCACCTCGTCTTCAGGGAACAGCGATCTCAGTATCACCTGGATCGTGCTCGTGGTCTTTTGCTCTAGCCCAAGCGTGTTTTCAGGAAACTCACTGATGCTGGCAACAAGGTTAGGATTCACCGTCTTGGGAATCTCTAATGAGGTCAAAAACGATGTAAGAATTTGTGGAGACTTGTTTGTATATGTCAGTGTGAACTGGATAGCATCCTTTTGTGTCTCAGATCTGTTGAATCTCAAAATTATCTTGACTAAAGAGTTCTCAAAGAAAACACCTTGGTTGAACTCAAATATTCTGTAATAACCCTTTTCCCAATTAGGCGTCAAGGGCTGCTTAGCAGCCTGTAATGACAACTTGGTGCTAGCTGTACTAGCTGCTGTACTATCTTCTTCACTGAATGGGTCCCTGAATGCTACCCCACTGGCACTAGTACTTGTAGCAGTATTAGCAGTATTGGCAGTAGTATTAATGGAATCATTTCTATGCTCGCCAGCTTCCAACTTCAACTTCAAGTTATCATTCGACTTGATCAAATCCTTAGATGTAGCAACCCTTTTACTCAATCTGATTAGCAGTGGGTTCTGTCTACTAGCAAACACCGGCGTTGGCGACAACACCATGTTGAACAATATCTTCCCATTTGGCGAACTCAACTTTTGCAACAAGCTCAAGTACTCAAACGAACGCTGCTGCAGTTCAGAATCAATAGAGTTCATCTCCACGCGCAGCACTTTGATAATCCTCGATCTCAATTCCTTGTTCTCAACATCAGCCTTCAACAGCTTCATAAAACAGCTCAGCAGCATCGCACGCGTGTCATTAAACACATACAAGTAAATGTTGGACAAAATATCATACTGTCTCACAATTGGATACTCGTTCGCAATCGTGTACCCAAACTCTCCCAATAGTGCTGCTGAAATCTTAACCATCGGCTCGGAAACTGAAGGCTTGGTAATCTTCTTCAACAACTCAATGCATGTTAAGGACTGTAGATTCTCATTGTTCACCACTATCTGCACAATTCTCTCCCAGATAGAGTCATTCAAGTTTGGTCCAGACAAGTCAATCAACTCAAGCATCGTGTGGACAAACCACGCAGGATCCTTGGCAAAACGTTCACTCAGTACAGAAACCTTGATTGTGATTTCAGCCTTTAGGATATGGTCAGACGTTTTTAAAATCTTTAACAGTTCTGCAACAGTATACTCAATAGAGGAACTGTCTGTCAATGTGTAGATCAAATCCAAACTCTTTCGACAGATGGAAATATCATGGTCCTTCAACAAATGGAATAGCTTCAACAAGTATTTCTTTGCAGACTGTAAGGAATTCGGACCCCCTTCAGATGTCAAACTAATCAAGGCATTCAATGCTAGATATCTAGTGTTCGTCTCTGGCGAGTCCAACAACTTGGTAACTGCATCAATCGATGAGGCCAAAGCTTCAGGAGATGGGTCTAAATGGCTAGCCAGTGAAATCACAGAAAACAGCACTGCATTCTGGGCATTTCTCACTGGTGCATCTTTGGTCTTTCTCGTGGTCAATTCGATTGTTTTTGAGGTGCACTGTCTTAAAGATCTCAATGCATTCGTATCCATATTGTTGTCTGCCGTGTCTGGAATCAGGATCTTCAACAGGTCTGAAATCTTGATAACCAGCCATGGGTTGGCAATATTACCAAAAAAGTATTCTTGTGGGATCTGGTCAGAATCTAAAATCAGCAAAGACAACTTTTTGGCCAAACTTGGAATCAGAATCTGCGTTTGCTTATAATCAATCTCAGTAGCGATAAACTGAATCAATGGTAGCACGGACAACACAACACCAATATCCTGATCATCGCAAATTGATAATATTCTTGGGATCCATTGCTTGTTTCTTAGCAGCACCTGTGGGTCAGCTTTGCATAGCTTCAAGAAAGCCAATGCGGATCTCTTTTTCAAGACAGCAGCCGATGTTGGTGATCTCAAGATTTGGAACACATCATCAATCAACAAATCCGCCCAGAGCTCATTCCCAAGCGTAGCGATACAACTCAGTGCCAATAGATTGGACTCCAAGTCGTGTGAAGCCATGTCCACTTTTAAGGAATTGATGATTAAATTCAAAAACTCTGACTCTGCCTCATTCTTCTTGGTGTTTGATATCAGCAATGAGATAGCGAGGTATCCAATCCATTTCTCAGAGTGTATTTTCGAAGTCATCAGATGTAATATTTGGGAGTATCCAAAGGACAAGTCAAACGCGCTTGGATTGCAACTTATTGTCAAGTAGATATAAATCAGCTTGGCAACATACTTCTTCCTCTGATAACCGGTTAAACCTTTGTCACCCGAACTGAATTGCTTCTGGATATTGACAATCTCAGAGTTGATCCTCTTGTCCTGCTCCACTTTCGACTTCATAGAACGTAGATCTGCAATGAACTGTTGTAGCCCTTTCATGCTCCCATTGTTTTTGTTATTCACCACCTTGTTTATATTCGTGATGTTCATATTCCTGTTGATATTCTTGTTGATGTTCATTCCTCTTTTTTTGACTGTGTTGGAGCGTGTATCCTTATTCACCTAGTTCATGTGTACTTGTACCCTTGTCCTTCTACTGACTGTTGGTGTTCAATTGGCTCTGGATAAATGAAATGGTAATTGGTCTCACTCACTCAAACTCGAAAAGGTGTTGATCCGGTTTAAAAGAAAAAAAAGATTTGTCCGAAATGTCCTAAATGTCTCATGGGGACAAATCAGGACATTTAGGACAAATATGTGTGGTGTGTACCGTTTTGTATGCAGACCCCGTTGTTCTCCAAGTTTCGGTTCTCTGGCAACAATTCATCCGTGATAGTTTAGTGGCTAGAATCACCGTTTGTCGTTCATTTGGCAATACATGGTAGACCGGGGTTCAATTCCCCGTCGCGGAGTCTTACTTTTTTACCTTTCGAATCGCTGCTGCTTGTTAGATTTCCTCATATTTTACATTTGTGAAGTGTTTCTTATATCGTATAACCAAACTGTATTCTGATACAGAGATTCTACTTCTTATTTTTACTCTTCAAGTGAATACCCAGTAGAAAACACCTCAAGACAACGCCTGGATATAACTGAAAACACCTGGAAAAAAAGCATGCCGGTACTTTCAAACATGAGCTATCCAACCATGGCATAATAGCACCGGATAATCCCCTCTTTTGGCCCCATATGCCCTCTCGATCAGTTAATCTCGAATCCCACAATGCTCTCGTTAGTTTGCGCCACATCAACAGGGGCCTGATTGCCAGTGCAGGTTGGCACGTCATAATGGGTGCTGTCTCTCTGGAACATAAATAAGGTGAACAACTGAACAACCAACTACAACTACCATTGACCATTGACCATTCAACGTACAATGCTAAGACACGCTGCTAAGAGAACGCTGCTGAGATCAGCTAGATTGGCCAGAACCCCAGTCGCCAACCAATTGAGATTCCAATCAACCAATGCTGCAAAGAACAATGGTGGCAGCTTCTCCTCCCTTGCCATCAGTGTCTTCTTGCTTACTGCTGGGTTTGGTGCTGGTTACATAGTATCAACGTCCCAGTACGAGCTCGACATCCCAGAAGGGCTCTACCCAGAAACATCCACTGTTGACCTGGAATTGGCAAACCCACCAATCTATGCAACTGGCTCCACACTAAAGCTGGGCTTTATCAAGATTGAAAAAATCGTTGGCCAAGACAACTTCACTTACAAGAAGGAGGACTTTGCCAACTATGATCTCAATGATAAGATCAAGTCTGAGGAAGAGAAGTCTGACTTGATTGTGTACCCACACGCTACTCAACAGGTTGCAGAAATTTTGGCTACTGCCCATCATTTCAGAATCCCAGTCTTCCCAATCGGTGGTAACAGCTCCTTGCAGGGCCAACGTAAGATCACTGCCAACGGTATCATCTTGGATTTGTCCAAACTGAACCAAATCGTTTCTGTGAACGAAGACGATCTCGACGTTACTGTCCAACCAGGTGTCGACTGGTCCGACTTGAATGAAGAGTTGGGCAAAAAAGGTTTGTTCTTCGCACCAACTCCTGGTCCAGGTGCTCATATTGGTGGTATTATCAGCAATGCTTCATCCTCTTCCAATGCTGGTAAGTACGGTACTGCTAGAGAAAACGTTGTCAACTTGACGGTGGTCCTGGCTGACGGTCACATCATCAAGACCAAGAAGAGAGCTCCAAAGTCAAGTGCTGGTTACAACTTGACCCAGCTGTTTGTTGGCTCTGAAGGTACTTTGGGTGTCGTCACTGAGGCTACTTTGAAAGTCCATGCTAAGCCAGCTAACGAGAGAGTCACCGTCTCCTCATTCCCAACTTTGAAGGACGCTACTAACGCCATCAGCGCCCTAAACAAGGCTGGCATTAAGGCTGAAGAGCTACAATTGCTTGATACAAACTTGATCAACACCTTGAATAACAGTGGTATCGTCAAGTCTAAGCTAGATGCTAAGCCAACCCTATTCATCAAGATCGCCGATAATGATGAATCCGTCTTGAGTGCCCAACTAAAGACCATTGAATCTCTAGCCAAGGCTAACAACTCCTCTAGCGTCAAGAGCTCCAAGAATGCAGACACCTCAAAGGAATTGTGGACCCCAACCAAGCTAGTCTACCCAGCCACTTTCAAGACTGTCAAGCCAAAGTCCCCAACATCCAAGCTGTATGACTCCCTAGATGTTGCTGTCCCAATCTCCAAACTAGCTGAATTGATTGAAACCACTACCAAGGAATTGGAAGCCGTTGATGGCATATTTGTTGGTGGCTACGCTAGAGCCAACTCTGGTAACTTTTTGCCAATTGTCTTGTACAACCCAGACAAGAAGGAAGAGTTGGAAAAGATCAACACCAACGTTCAAAAGCGTGCTGCTGAACTGGATGGTACCATCTCTGGTCAATATGGTGTTGGTTTGAACAAGAGAGATAACTTGGTTGCAGAGTTTGGTGAAGATGGTGTTGATTTGCACCGTAAGATCAAGTTCGCCTTGGATCCTCTAAGATTGTTGAACCCTGGCAAAGTCGTCAAGGTTGATCCAAGAGATAAATAAAATATAACTATATTACCAGCATTTTTACTTGTCAAAGTGAAGAAGGCAAGATACCTCTTCAAGAATAAATTGAATTAAATCTTTAATAGAAAAAGTCTATATAATGAATTAAGAAGATATGTTTTTGTTTAGTTTTTGATGTAAGGTATGATCAAGTGGCTAGGGGGTAAGAATCTATATTGGTTTCTGTTTTTTTAAGATAACGTTTACTTGTAGAATTCTGAACTAAAGTCAATCAAATAAAAAGAGAAACATATAACACAAGTTTCAAGAAAGAGCTAGATTAATAAATTATACCCATATATTGTTGAATAGCAACACTATATAACGAAATAATTTGGTTCCAATTTTCAATATTTAAGCTGAACAAAAGATCTACAATAAATGCACTAGTCAAGATTTATGTATTTATTTTTGCCATCCCGAAATTTGTTTGAATCACTCCAAAATTCAGAATATACACAATTCTATGGTGTATCAAACAATAGAATAAGAAAATAGCATACGAATATACCCATTTTTTGTTGTTTTACCTCAATACCTCTGGTGCATATTCATGCGTCACATTTTCATGCAACAACAGAACAAAAGAACAATTAAATTGACAAAAAAGAGAGATATAAATTGTACAGACACCTAACTGGATAGTAGTTTAGGTAAATACTTGTGGATCTTTAAGTAATTTGGTTTAATTTATACAAGTGTCAATTGATTATGTGGTGTGTTTGTGTATATTGCTTGGAATTATAGTACTGGTGTTTTAGCACAGAAATTGGATAAGAACAGATAAATAAACTCATAAAACACACTCAACACTTGTCAATAGAGAGAGAGAGAGTAAAACATTAGCTTCACAGAACACTATTTCCAACTCTTGTCTTACTAAAAAAGGGCATATTGCAGTACAAGTAGCCTTTCCCACTAAAAGCCGACAACCACAGAATCCGATTTGAAAATATTAACATATCACAGCATCAGCATCAAACATCAAAAAAGGTGAAGGGTACACAAATTTTCCACCAGAGCCACCAGTTCCTTCACAAAAAGATAAGAGACATTACATATTATATCATTATACAATACATAAACACATATAGCTGAAAAAGAAACATATACATCATGCCATTGAACATTATATCTTCTGATCAGAAGCTAGGGATTGGATTGAGATTTGCTACTCTTTGTTACCTCGTCTACAGATCATACACACACAAGTCTTTGACAAACAGTGGTATAATTGCTGCTCTAGCCACCGGCATAATCCATTCATTACCACCATCTTCCTTATACCTATCACTTATTGTTTTGTTTTTCTTAACGTCTTCCAAGGCTACAACGTACAAAGAGGACATCAAGTCTAAAAAGACAAAGACTGCACCAGCAGCCGGTTTAGCCTCTAACAATGCTTCACAAAGAACACATGTTCAAGTATTTGCAAATTCTATTGTTGCCTCCGTGCTGCTGCTGATTTTAATCTTCACAAACAATGAGAAACTACAGTCTATATTGAAAATTGGAGTCATTTCTCAATATTGTATTGTCACAGCTGACACTTGGTCCTCAGAATTGGGAATATTATCAAACAAAGATCCATTCTTAATAACTTCTTTCAAAACTGTGCCTCCAGGGACAAATGGTGGTGTTTCAAAAGCTGGTTTACTAGCTGGACTCATTGGCTCGTCTTTTATTGCTGCTGTAAGCATCTTAACATTTGATGGTAGTACAACCAAAACCAAGCTGATATTATGGATTTATTTGTCATTTATTGGGTTACTAGGTTCAATTATTGATTCATTCCTAGGAGCTATATTACAAACATCAGTTATTGATAAGAAGGATGGCATAGTTTTTGAAACCGCTGGTGGAGCAAAGATTGATTCGCACTACATTAAAAAGATTGAAACAAAATCATTAGGTCATGATATTTTGAGTAACAATGGGGTGAATTTATTAATGTCAATCACAACTACAATTATTTCTATTGTGTTGTATTCAATGTTTTTGTTTTGAATAAAAAATAAATAGAGCCCTTATTACTCCTCACCAGACTCTTCTGTATCCTCCTCCTCATCGTCTTCAGAATCATCATCAAAGAATAGATCATCGTCATCGTCTTCATCGTCATCTTCGCCATCATCAGCGCTTTGTGATACCTCTTCAACATCAACTTCATAACCCTGCTTGGTAAAGAATTCTTTCAATTCAGAAACCTTGGAAGGATGCGCACTCATAAACACAACAGAGCTTTCAGATTTGAACATTGGAACAAGGTATTCATTCACAACACGAACCAAATCTTCAATAGTAACATTATTCAAGTCTTTGATAAATTTAGTGTTGTAGTGTGGGCCTCTCTTCTTAAACACATTATTCAAGTACTTGGCACCTGCAGCAGAGTAGTAGTTAGACTCAGAAGAGGCAACTGTATTGACCAAGGAACTAATGGCACCATCAACCATTTCAATGTCAAATTTGACAGCACCAGAGGCCAAGTCATTAACAATCTTAGATGCAACTTCAAATGCCTTCACGGCATCAGCACCCCTGTAGATATCAAATACTAATTTGGAATCTTCAACTTGTTTTCTGATATTAGCACCATATGCTAAACCAGTACCTCTGATACCTCTCCAGAATGGACCTTCAACAGCCTGTAAGTACGAAACAGCCAACGAAATAGCTGCAGAGTCCTTATCGTTGTAATCAGTAGAGATGTTTGTAACTGCATTCAAGAATGTAGATTCCGAAGATGGTATAGTAATAATTAAGCACTTCTTAACTAGATTGGAACCCAATTTAGTCAACACGTTAAATGATCTTGGAATTTCCACTAGTGTCGAAGAGTTAGTAGTACTCTTAGAAGAGGCAACCTTGATGAAAGATTCCCATTCTTTAACTGGATATTCAACCTTAGAAACATCACCACTGATAATAACTCTAAAGTTGTTTAGTTTGAACAATGCACTTCTGAATTCCTCTAGATCATTGGAAATTGAGGCAAAATCACCATCCTCAATCTTTTGAGACAATTCCCTGTAAAAGTCTTCAATAAATAATGGGTCTTTAGAAACATTCAAAGATTTTGATTCATAACTGTGTCTAGCAATCAAAGAGTTTAACATGGATAATGAATCTCTTTTAGTAGAAGGCAAACCATTTAAAAACTTGTCAACAGAAGTCTTAACTCTGGCTTCATCAAACTTGGTGTTGAAGAAGATTTTGGTGAACCATTCTATAGCCTTTGAGTAGTGCTGTTTTTGAACTTCTATCTTTGCAGAAACTAATTCATGGAATTGATATTGGAAAGAATTGTGTAGACCATAATCAACAGTTTCATTTTGTAAATCAGTAACAACTTGTTCATATGGGATGGTCTTGCCGTCTAGTTCCAATGGAAGAGAGAACAAACTGGAAAAAACGTCAAAGTATGGTAGTAGTTTAATTGGAACTTCAAATGAAGACATCACAATCTCAATCAAAACAAATTCAGATTTAAACTGTTCAAAGTTGATGTATAATGGGAAATTATTTGGTGTGTCCTCAACAATCTTTCCAACAACTGGAATTGACAAGTCATTGTCATAGTCCTTATTGGTACCGATGGCAATAGAAGTTGTATCAATAAATTGAATCTTGGAAGCATCTGGTTTTGGGAACTCAGACAAGATTTCCTCAGGAATTGGGGCATCATTTTTGTCCATAGCCTTTTTCAAAGATTCCTTTAATTTTTCTAAACCTTTATCACCCAATTCGTTCTTTCTATCTTCAATTATCTTCTTGTTTTCTTGTTTTAATTTCTTGTATAATGTCTTTGAAGGTTTTGAAATGACAATAGCAGCATGGTTATCAACCAAGTATTTTTTGAAAAATTCAACCCACTTTTCAATGCTCCATTTGGAGATAATATCATAATCATTCAATGTTTGTAAGTTCTTCTTTAAATCATCCTTCTTCAAGTCAGCATATAAGAAATCGTTAATAACATAATCAGTCAATAGATCAGATGATCTTTCAACACCAGAGATCAACTTCAATTTCGAATTTTCAATCACTTCTGTCATTCTCTTTAGATCAAAGTTTTCAACACTAGCATGCTCTCTCAACAATTCCCAAAGCTTGGATTCTGCTTCATCCAATTTCTCAGTTGGAACATCATTTAGCTTGACATATGGAACCACATAGATATAGTTATCTGTATTGTATTCAACTTCGGTAGCTAGCGGTTCATCAATTTCAACCAAGTTCTTGGTCAACAAAGAGATTGGAGAGTCACACAAGTATTCCAACAAAAGTGTGACAGCTAGATCATCCTCAAATTGTTCACGTTTTGGACCAACCCAAGAAATTGTGACCTCACCACTTGATTCATCTTTATCTGGAAATTCAATGTGCTTCTTAACATTTTCTTTCAATGGTTCAATTGAGAATTCAGAATCAACAAATGGTCTTGGCATACCATCTTTTAGACTTGGTAGATCCTTATCAAAAGTATCCAAAATATTTAAGAATTCATCTTCATCGACAGTACCAGTGACGATGATACATAGATTGCTTGGTCTATAACTTGATGCATGGAACTTTCTAATTGTTTCATTTGATAGCTTTCTCAAGTTTTCTAATAACCCCCCAGTTTCAGAAGAATAACCTGATTGTTCTGGGTATAATGCTCTTTGTGTGTTTAAAATAGATAGGAACCAAGCTTGGTTTTGTATACCTTGCATTTCAGAAAAGACAACACCCTTTTCCTTACCTTCACCATCAACGTGGTAAACCTCAGTGTAGCAAGCCTCATCTGTCAAGGTAGGGTTCAAAATATGATCCAAATAAATAGGCAATAGTTGCTTGAAACCTTCCCAGCCAGCACTGGTCAAAGTATAAACAGTTTGATCAACAGCTGTCCATGCATTAGTGGAACTGAATGCTTTATTGCCTAGGGTATCTAGCAAACCCTTGTACGGATATTTCTTTGATCCCATGAACACCAAGTGTTCTAGAGTGTGTGGTGTACCACTGTCATCTTGGACTTCAGTAGCAACAGCAAAGAACCCATCAACAATTGGAGATTCTTTATCAACCAATGCAGCCTCCAACCCAGTTCTCTTGGATCTCCACTTTTTGACAAAGGAAGGCGCGTATTCAACTTCAAACGAAGAGACAAGTTCAAAATTAGATTCAGAAGGCATTGCTTGGATCTGGAATAACAATCAGAAGTACTTGTTTGAGGTCTATTAAATCAGTATTGGCCTCAAAGAACCGCATTAGTCAAAAAAAAATTAGGACACACACTGGCAGAAGCAATTCCGAGTACAGGAGGTTGAATGTCATGTGACTTAATACAATGAGTTCCGAGGATGTAGGCGTCAAATATTACTTGTCTATTCATCCATTATCTTGGCTAGCTTCAAGGACCACTACATCTAAAGAATGAGAGCCAGTTTCTTGCAACTATTGTTGCTAGCATTGGTTTCTTGTGTTGTTTGTGCACCTGTCTCAAACGAGGATCCACCATTTACTCATTTTGTCTACTTCAAGATCAACCACGGTGAAGAGTATTTAGGTGAGATTAAGATTGGGTTGTTTGGCAGCATTGCTCCAAGAACAGTTCAAAACTTTTACAATTTGTCGATCTCCACTGATGAAAAAAGTTACACAAATACCATTTTCCATAGAATTGTTGATAGTATGTGATGAGAGATTTTGTTTAACTTCGCTTTTATTTTCTCTCGGATAATAGCTAACAAAACTTCTTTAGATTTTATGATTCAAGGTGGTGATTTTGAAAACCATGATGGTACTGGTGGGTCTTCCATATATGGTAAAAGATTTCCGGATGAAAACTTTCAATTGAAGCACGACAAATTGGGGAGAGTTTCTATGGCAAACTCAGGCTCAGATTCCAACGGTTCTCAATTCTTCATTACTACTATTATTACTTCCTGGTTAGATGGTCGTCATGTTGTTTTTGGTGAAGTTATTGAAGGTTTAGACTTAATTATTGATACTATCCAAAAGGTTGAGGTTACCAAACCTCACAACAGACCAGTGGTCCCTGTTCGTATTATCAAATCATGGGGTGAGCTAAACAAGAACGCCACTGGTCAACAATTGGAAGAATATGCTGAAACTCACCCATACAATGATGCGAGTAATGGTGTAAGATTCATACTGGTTGCTATTATTATTTTGGCTGTTATTTATTTTGTATTCTACGGTAAGAAGTACTTAAAATTTGGCACCAAATACGCTTCTTTGAAGAATACTGAAGATTAAAACGCTATTCCCTCTTATTATGTTACTTTTTACATTTGCTAGTTTTATAATTTAATAAATACATTCTATTACCATAAATTCTTTTTTATTGCACATCAGTCAAGCCCGTGAGATCTCCAAACTCATACAAAACATCTTGTTTATCAAGGTTTTTACCAATAAGAACAATTCTTGATTTTGTCAATTCAGTTGTTGCATCTGGAATAAAATCATAGGTATCTCTAACACCTTGCAATACAGATGCTTTACCATTATCAGTCAACAAAATACCCTTAGCCCTATGTATTTCCACTGGTTTACCATTGATACTTGATTCCCACAGAATAGTTTGAATAAACCTTTCGACATCTGAAAATTCCTTTGATGTCAACACAGGAAAATCAAATGATATTGTCGATATTCTGGAGTCATGGAAACTTCCTTTATCTTGTGTGTCATCCAACTTCACATTCTTTTCAAAAGCGTGAAGGTCCAAGATTTTGTCAACATCAATATCACCAAACTTGGTTTCATATAATGGGGCAACAGAATTTATCTCCCTAATAGAATTGATTAATGATTCCTTATCAGTTGTCAATTTATCAATCTTGTTCAACAAGATGACATCGGCAAGTGCAATTTGTAAATGAGCAGTGGTTATACCCTCCTCATAAAATTCTAACCCGTTATTCTTGTGCCAATGGCCACCAAAGTCATTGAGACAAGTTTCAATATGCTGAGCATCCAGAACAGTAACAACACCATCGATATAGACGTTGCTTTTCATGGCTTCGTCTAGCCAAAACATCCTGGCAATTGGGGCAGGATCTGCAACCCCAGAAGTTTCGAGCAGAATATAGTCAATTTTATCCGCACTTCTCTCAATCAAGTTCTCAATCGCCTTCACACCAATGTCTTTGACAGAACAACACAGACACCCATTTCCCAGGTCCAACCAATCTTCATAACTGTTCTCACCACTCGTCACAGTCAGTGATTTTTCAATTTCTGTAGAATCACCAAACTCATTCAGAATCACTGCAAGCTTCTTACCACCTTTTTTAGCAATATGGTCTAATAGTGTCGACTTACCACTACCCAAATACCCAGTGATGATTGTGATTGGTATTTTTCTTTCTGGAGAATCAGTTTTCAAAGAATTCTCCAAAGACTCATTTAGCTTCTTGATCTTTGCTTGTTTGATGTCCTCAAAACTAGGCATATTCGACACGTCCAAAGCCAAATCTGGCTCATCACCAGTGACAAGCTGAGGAATTCCATCCATGTTAGTCATCCCAAAACAACGTTTCTATTGTTAAATGTTTAACCTTTCCAGTTTGGTACTGAAATTGTGCCAAAAAGTTTGACTTTTTAGCAAGTTTATTTTTTTTGCAGAGAAACAACCAGAGAAACAACCAGAACCAAACAAACCGAACCAACTTCTTTTCCAACAATCGAAGCACATCAAAGCACGAAGGAACAACAATGGCATTGCTACTGGATTCATTGATAATTGTATTTATCACTACATACTGCTTTTATGCCCCATTCACGAAGGTTGAGGAGAGTTTCAACCTCCAGGCTATTTATGACATTTTAACACATGGAACCGACCTTGCGAAATATGATCACCAAACGTTTCCAGGTGCTGTACCAAGAACGTTCGTTGGTGCGTTGTTTTTGTCCATAATTACCAAACCAGTAGAGCAGCTAATGAAGCACGACGTGAGCGGGTTTGATTTACAATTGATGGTTAGAGGTTTACTGGGTGTCATTAATGCACTTGCGATTGTGTACTTGAAAGAAGCAGTTTCTAAGGAATTGGAAGCATCCCATCGAAATCCAAAGAATTCAAATAGAAAGTCTAAGAAGTTACTATTGTCCTTTAATTTCTGGTTTATTTTATTCCAAATTTCTCAATTTCATATTATTTACTATTCTTCAAGAACGTTGCCAAATTTTTTTGCCTTGCCATTGACAAACTATGCCGTTGCACAATTGGTGTATGGAGATTATGACACAGCAATTGCTATATTATCGTTCACTACTGTTGTTTTCAGAGTTGAAGTCTTGATGTTTACACTATCAATTGGATTTGTTTCTTTATTATTTAAAAAAGTGACATTTAAGCAACTGGTGTGGAATGCTTTCTATGGTGGTACTATTGGTATTGTCACTAGTTTCACTATTGATTCCTACTTTTGGGGTAGACCAATCCTTCCAGAAATCTCAAGCTTTCTGTTCAATGTCATTCATGGAAAAAGTAGTGACTGGGGTGTTGAACCATTCCATGCATATGTTACAAGATATTTGATTTCAATATTTTTACCACCAACAGTATTGTTCTTACAAGCCCTAGGTGCTTATCATGATAGTATTGAAGACAGACCTTTGCAGATTTTAGGACTTGCTTCCGTGTTGTATCTGCTGATTTTGTCGTTCCAACCACACAAGGAGTGGAGATTTATCGTTTACATTGTTCCAGTTTTTACAGTCAATGCTGCACATGGTGCTACCTTTATCTATTCAAAATTCCACAAATCATTGTTCTACAAGTTACTAACATTTGGCTTACTATTGAGCTCTGCAGTTTCATTGGTCTTTTCAACCATATGGCTAAATGCTTCAGCTTCAAATTACCCAGGTGGTGTTGCACTAACTAAAGTTAATGAAAGCATTCTAAAGAGACAGGCTCTTAGTGACTTAAAAAACACTCCAATCACTGTTCATATGGATGTTCCTGCATGTATGACTGGTGTTACATTATTTGGTGAATTAAGAAATGATGTTACAGGGTTGAATATTACTTATGACAAGACTGAGGATAAGACTGAATTGTTAAGAAAATGGCCAACCTTTGACTATGTTGTCACGCAAGTTGATATTGATGATGAAGCACAAAGAAGCCAACTTCCAAGAGAGCCTGAACATGAATGGGTCAAAATATCATCTATTAGTGGATTTGCTGGTATTAACATTGAGTTGATCAAATCTATAAGAAACTTGAACCTATGGAAACCAATTATTGGGTTTACTATTCAAACAAGGTCATTGAGACCGTTATTGACTCTGTACAATGAAATGATTGTACGTAAGAATTTGATATTTATATATTACAAAGTAAAGGATGGAGATGATGCCAATTTATACCAAATTTTATAACAATCCCCTCTCAATGATAATGATACTTATTACATAGTTTTTTTTTGTTTCAATTGTATAATTCATTATGTACATGACGATTCTTCAACCTATATAGAGCAAATCACCCATTATTTAAAAGAACTTAGACAACACATCATTAACATGATCTCTGTAGTCACCAGAAATTTGGATCTTGTTAGAAGTTGGGTAAAGGGCAATCTTAGCGCCTGCTAGTTCTGGAATAGCCTTGATCAAATCTTCTTTTAGTTGTTTTGAATCACCTCTAATCTTCTTAATAACGGTGAATGGATGTCTTTGTTTAATACGTAGAAACACTGGTAGAGCACCATGCTTTGTTCTTGTAATAGCATAGGTGTTCTTAGGCACTATTGGACGTTCCGGGTAGAAGCCAAGGTCTTCAATTGTGATGTCTTTGATGCTTGGGAAAACAGCTTTCTTAACAAAAGAAGCAGGTTTTGTAGAATGAAGCCTTATGCTTCTGGTCATGAATGGCAAAGTGGAAAAGGGTGATCTGAACATTGTGCTGTGGTGTTAATATTTCTGATATTAGTAGTTGAACTGCAGCCTTTTTTTTTTGTTGACGAAAAGCTTCAAAAATTTCTTTCAGACCTCGGAAATATAGCTGCATCTATTCCGAGGTCTATTAGAAGCTGGTATCAACTACAATTTTACATAGTTTTTTACCAGAAGTGTCGTCTATTATAATGACATTCAGTACATATCAATATCAGTGAGTCCATAATCTAACGTGTTTGTCTTTACCACCACTGGCAACTCTTCTGCCGTCAACACTCCAGTCGACAGAATAAACTTCATCTTTATGCCCTGGCAAATCAACAGAAAGCTTCTTTGTTCTAATATCCCAAACCTTTAGAGTAGTATCCTTGGAACAACTCACCAGTAGTCTACAGTCGGAAGACCATGCAGTTTGGTAAACAGCTGCAACATGACCTCTAAAGGTAGTAACAAACTTACCAGTTCTCCCATCCCACAACTTGATAGAGTTATCAAAAGACGCAGAAACAACATGTCTACCATCTGGGGAGAAGGCAACATGATTAACAAGCTTTTGGTGACCGGTCATACGACACACTGGTTTGCTAGATTTTAGTGGTTCCCACAAGTACATGGTGAAATCATCACTGGCTGTAACTAGACGTTCTTCAATGACACCATTAACTTTAGCAACCTTTTCAAAGTTCTTTAAAGCATTGGTCTTAGCTTCTTCTGGGGATGATGGTTTAACACCAGTGTGATCAAAGGCACCCATTCTCAATGCATAATCAGTTGACAATGACAAATGGTTGACCCAATGGGCATGTGATTTTAGTGTGTTTATTAGTTTACCATCTTTCGAGTCCCAAGCTTTGATTGTCTTGTCATGAGAGGCAGAATAGATTATACCACTGCCGCTCCATCTGACACATGAAACGTTAGATGTGTGACCGTTTAATGTCAACAATGTAACTCTTCTAGCAACATCCCAAACTCTGATAGTACCATCCTTAGAAGCAGAACACAATCTTGGTTGTTCACCAGCCTTCACCAAGTGAATTGGTTCCCAAGCTAGAGATGTAATCCATTTGCTATGACCCTTTAGGGGACTTCCCATAGAATTACCCTTTTCATCCCAGATTCTGATCGTGTTATCCATGCTACCAGTTGCTATTATTTCACCATTTGGGCACCATGAAACACACAAAACCCAACCAGTGTGACCTTTCATGACTTGCATTGGAGTAGATGTTTCACAATCCCATAATCTAGCGGTATTATCACCAGCACCAGTAACCATTCTGGAACTTGTGTGTGGAGCAAATTGTGTACATAAAATTGTAGAACCGTGACCGGCAATAGAAGCAGATGATCTGGTGACTGGTCTGACTTTGAAAATAGCTCTTGGTGTATACACAAGAGTCATAAAGTCTTCTGTAGTCTTAATACCTGGTTTTAAAACTGACGAGTACAAGTTGTCTTTAATGTCAATCAAATCACCTTTAGCAGTATCATTAAGCAAATTAAAGCTGTACGGCACAGGTTCGTCAGTGTTACCTAGCAGCTGGTTCAACAAATCTTCTAGTTGTTTCTCAGTGATAGCACCAGGGACTCTGATACTACCACCTACAGAATCACCAGTATCAGAAGCTTGGAACTTAATCAAGACATTTGGCAAGTCTTGTGGAATCAAATCAACCTCTTTAGGTTGTTGGGCCTCTCTTTTTTGTCTCTTAGATTGTGGTGGGAGTAGAGTAGCCATTTTTTGTGTAAATTTCTTGAATCTTTCGTGAATACTCGTTGTTTGTTAGTTCCAAAAATTTTTTTATGGCTCCTCATCGCATCGCTTAATCAGCAATATACATGTTGCCCAATGCAAAAAGTGTTGATCCTACAACAGCGTTATTGTTAGACAGATGGCAGCGTATCAAACCATTGTAGCCATTATTGTTATATATCTATGTATTTAAACCCCCAAACAATTAACAAATTAACAAATGAACAAAAAATAACGAAAAAAACAGGACAACAATAAAGAACAACATAAATCTAACCAGAAGTCTCAGAAGATACATCAGAAGAGGATATGCTAACTTCACCAAATGCTTCAACTCTGATAGAAACCAACCATGGATCAGCAAGAGCCTCAACAGAACTTTGTCTCTTGTTCGGATCTTGCTGTAAACATTTTAGCAAGAACTTCATACCAGCTTCACTTAGTTGATCTTTAGCTGGCATCTGTGGCAAGTGGCCAGCAGCAATGTGGTACATGATAGCCCAGCTCATCACGGTCTACTTCCAAGAATGGGGCATGCTCGTGCCCATCATTGACAAGAACGACTTCCTCCAGAGATATGTCACATTCTCCAAATCCTTTGAAAACAGATTCAACGACAATGGCATGGTGCACAAGGAGCGCTTTGGCGCAATATTGATCCTCATTGTGCAATTGGCGCTCATTTCGCAAAAACACCAGACTGGCTCGTCCCACGAAATCAAAACTGAGGACAAGGACTTGATCTTGTACTACGACTACCTCATCCACCAGTTGATCAACTCCTCTATCGCACTCACTTGCTCCATCCAGTCCCTGCAAATCTTGTCATTGGCACTATTCTACTGCCTAAACACAGGTGATGTCATCACTAGCTACGCCCTCAGAGGCCGTGTCATCACAATGGCTCAGCAGCTCAGATTGCACAGATGCCCAACAGCTGTCTTGGGGAACAATGGTTCCCAGGTGTCCAAGTTCCAGCAGTCGGAGAGACGTATCTTGTTTTGGTGCATCTACTCTTTGGATACCTTTGCCTCCTTGCAGTTGGGTGTCCCAAGACTATTGAAGGACTATGAAATCGAGTGCGCCTTGCCATTCGGCAATGACAACCTCGATGACGATAACAATATCAACATTTTGATTGTCAACAACAATAGACTACCCTTGGTTGGGAAAGTTTGCAACTTGTCGCTAGCGGTGATGAGATACTCCAAGGTGCTCGGCAACATTTTGGACTCCATCTTTAAGAGACACACCCACTCCCCTCAAGGCTCCATCATGGAGTTGACCCTCATGCACGAAAACTTGTTGGACACTTGGAGACGCGACTTGCCTCCAAACATCAAGTTTGAGATTGACGTGAATGGCTCGCTAAAGGGCAAGAACCAGAACGACAAGGTGCTCCTACTGGCACTACTATACTACAGCGCCAAGCTGTTGATCCACTTGCCAATCATCTCGAGCGATGCCACAGAAGGAAACTCGTCCTCGTACATCATCGTGCAGCAGTGCACCATTGCAATGCTAAACATCTTGAGCGACCTCTACTGCAAGAAGACATACTACATCCCCGTGCCAATGAACATCCAGAGAACAAAGTCGCGCTTGGCGTTGCTCTCGGCAAAGGGTGCGTTGGGATACACCAGGGGCGGTGCGCTCTTCCAGGAGTCCAAGTCCATCCTCACGAGCATTATGAACGAGTTGAAGATTGAAAACATGAATGAGATCCCAGGGAACTTGTCCAAGAGATGTGTCGAGCTGATTGAGAGCGCGACGAATCTCATTTTGTCTTCGCCATGCAAGAACTCGACGAGTCCTGGTGAGTCTGTGTCGCGCCGCGGTTCTACGAATAGTAGCGGCAAGAAGATGATGATGGCGTCGCCATCGCCTTTGAAGCATGTCGAGACTAACAGACACACCAATACCCCATCTCCATTGTCCACAACCTCTGTGATATCAAGTTCACACTCACACTCATCCTCATCATTGCAAACACCAGCTGCTCCAGTACCAGTACCACAATTCCCAGTGCCACAGCCTATTCTACAACAGCAGCAGTTCCCAGCAGAGCTACAGAATCCAATCAAGCTGGAAAACAATAATCAGCAATTGTCGCAGATGCTGCAGCAGTTGGATTCCGTGCCTCCAATCTTGCCAAACAGCGTCACTGTCAACTCTAGAGTTCCAGTGAATAGACACAGATCCATGTCTTCATCACAATCTGCCAACTCAACAACTCCACAGCAACAGCAGCAGCAAGCACAGCAAGCACAGATGTTTAGTCCGATTTCAAACGACATGTTTAGCAGTGCTAATACCAATGGCAATAGTAATATCAATGCCACCAATGGGTATGTCAAGAAGGCACCAAGTATTAATGATGTTGATAGTATTGATGACCAGCAGTCGATTGAGGTTGACTTTGCAGCGGATGGTTCGTTGGGGTTGGCTCCATGGTTGGACTTTGACTTGAACGGGTTTGACTTTGGTGCGTACAATGTGAGTGTCACTGGAGAGTTGACGCCAGCTGCTGCTGCGAATGTCAATGTCAATGTTCTTGCCCAGCAGCAGCAGCAGCAGCAACAGCAGCAACAGCAGAATAGCACGGTGGATGTGAATATGCTGACACCGGAATATGACGCAGGTCCTATTATACCATCCGTTGTTGAGCAGCAACAGCAACAGCAACAGCAACAGCAGCAGAATGGATTTACACCTGGTCTTGGCAATAATAACAATAATACTGCGGGGAAAGGGGGACATGTTACACGCCAGAACAGTGTGAGTAGCAGTGGAACGAGACGTGGAGGCAGTTTGTTTGACTGGCAGAACTCCAACTTGGGTTGAGGTGTATTTACTTTATTGTGATTATTATTATTTTATTATTATTATTATTATTATTATTATTATTATTATTATTACTATTATCATTATTATTATTGTCATTATTATTATCTATTATTATTATCATCATTATTACTATTATCTCCTACTATTTTAGTGTTACCTATTATTATCTTATTATCTGTCTCATGAATCAATCTGTTGTTGTGTAGTGTTCACATAATCGGGTGTGTTTGTTATTCTGCATCTACCCCTTATTTGGCTGCTTGACAATGGGTGTACCTACCTTATGTATGTGGCTTTAAAGACAGGACATTGGCTGTTGCTTCTATATAATATTGATATATATATATATATACTACTATGGTTATTGTATGGTTGTATGGTTAGGGTTACCCACCCACCAGTTGTTCTGGTAAGCCACCCATGCCTTCCATGCCAATGGCATCGAGCATAATACGCAATTAAGGGCCTGCATGAAGTTTGAGATTCAGAGATCTGAAACTTGAGGGAACAAAGGGAGAAGGGGAGAAGGTGAGGGGAGCTGAGGGGAGCTGATGAGCTGGTGAGCTCTGGTGGGCACCGAAACTATAAAGAAGCATATAAGAAGTATATATGATTATCTAACTAGATACCTCTAGATGGTTATAATAAATCTGGTCTCCACCAAATTTCATTTCAGACGAAAAATTTGCCGTCCAAAAAAAAACACGGTTGGCGTGAAGAACGAAAACTAAAAATAGTGGGAATTCATGAATTCATCAATTCAAGAAGAATAAAAAGAATAAAGAATAAAGAAGTGATAACAGTTTGCTGTCT
>JAJLVY010000100.1:0-24398 GCA_030570475.1 Liangdongia dendrica
AACACCCCCAATTCCCTGCTCCAGACACTCCACGATGGCTATTGAAAACTCTGTTGTTGTTCCAGCTTACCACGAGAAGCTAAACATTAAACCGCTAACAACCAGACTGTTTGCTGCCTTGGGCAACGAAGGCTCAAAGACCACCGAGCTGATCTTTGTTGATGACAACTCCAACGACGGCTCTGTTGAAGAAGTTGAAAAGCTACAAAAGCAAGGCTACAACGTCAGAATCATCGTCAGAACCACAGAAAGGGGTTTGAGTTCTGCTGTCCTAAGAGGTTTCAAGGAAGCCAAGGGTGAATACTTGTTGTGTATGGATGCTGATCTGCAACACCCTCCAGAGACAGTCCCAGACTTCTTCCAATCCTTGCACAAGCACCCATTCAGCATCGGTACCAGATATGCTGCTGGTGTTGGCATCGACAAGGACTGGCCTTTGTACCGCCGTGTCATTTCTTCCGGTGCCAGAATCCTAGCTAGACCATTGACTACAGCCTCTGACCCAATGTCTGGCTTCTTTGGTTTGCAACAGAAGTACTTGGCCGACGCCAAGAACGTTGATGCTGCTGGTTTCAAGATCGCTCTGGAATTGCTAGTGAAGTTGCCTTTGCCAACTAACGAGCCAATCGGTGAAGTCCCATACTCATTTGGTGTCAGAACCGAAGGTGAGTCCAAACTGTCATCCAAGGTCATGATCCAATACTTGGAGCAATTGAAGGAGTTGTACGTCTACAAGTTTGGCCTGGTTCCAATCCTTGCTGTCCTATTGGCCATTGTTCTATTGGGCTTGTACATTCTATCCCTATTGTTTTAAATTGTGGGGGGAGGACTGAAAAAAAGACTGAAAAAAAAAGAAAGAAAGATCAATGAATTATAGCTTCACAAACAACAGCAATAATTGGGCAATAACAATGAAATGACATAGATACTATACAGGCATGTAGTGCGTAGCTCACTCACAGGCAACCAGCAGGCAACCAGCAGGCAACCAGCAGGCAACCAGCAGGCAACCAGCAGGCAACAGGCAATGCCCATGTCAACAGGAAACATCCACACACCTCAGTATATCCACCGTGAACAAAAAAACAAAGCAAACCTTGGTTCTTCTACAAACAAAACAGAAGGTCCTTTCCGGAAGAGAACACACCAAAGTAGTCCAATTAGGATATAGGTATACACACACTATATATCCACAATGACCACAGTGCTTCTTCCAGTCACAGAGTCTGGGCAAACATCCCAGAAGGGGGTCATTTTCTTGCCAGCCCAGCCGTTTCCTGATGGCTTTAAACAAGGGGATCACCTCTACAACTTGAGACTATTTATCCCTGCTGCTTCCCCAATTGCTAGAGACGGTATCATATGGACCAATGCTTCACCAGATGCTGGAACAATCTTCAACAGAGAGGTTTACTATAGAAATATCATTCCAAATGCATTCAGTTCGGACGTTTTTGTCGATTTAAAGATATTTGCACCAGGTGCTTACAACTTTTACATTTCATATAGGGATGTCAATGACCAGTTGGAAACCACCAGGAAAGTGTACTTTGTCGTCTTGCCATCCCTTTACGTCAATGACAAGTATCTCCCAATGAATTCTATTGCTCTAGAGTCAATCGTGTCCAAATGGCTCGGGCCAAGAAAGAATTGGGATGCCGTCTTTAATGAGATTTCAAAGAAGGGCTACAACATGGTCCATTTCACTCCATTACAGCATCGTGGCGAATCAAACTCTCCATACTCCATTTATGACCAATTGACATATGACCCAGAGTTTTTCCACAATGAAGAGGAGGTTGTTGAATTAACTGATCACTTGCGAAAGGATAAGGGTTTGCTATCTATCACTGATGTCGTCTTTAACCACACCGCAAATAACTCCTCTTGGCTAAGGGACCATCCAGATGCTGGTTACAACAAGGTAACTGCCCCACACTTGATTTCAGCTATCGAACTGGATGGTAAGTTGCTAGAATTTAGTAAAGATTTAAAGAAGTTGAACTATCCTACAAAATTAAACAGCTTGGGAGATTTATTAAACGTTATGGACGGGATTAAGGTCCATGTTCTTGGGGATTTGAAATTATGGGAGTTTTATGTTTTGGATATTAAGCAAACTTTGATTGAGCTGGAAAACTTCTGGAATGATTCTAACTCTGTTTTCGAGAAAATTGATATACCACATGACGTCAAGGCATCATCACCAAAATTAGCACAATTCATCACAGAAACTGCAGTTGTTTCTGTGTTTGAAGATAGATTTGACACAAAAGTTGATACACAGATATTTGCATCTATTTTGAAATCAACATACCCAGAAGTCTCTTCATTCAATGATATTAGACAATTGGCTTCAAAACTCCTAGATGAAGTCAATTTGCCAAAATATAAAGCTTATGATGCTGATGTCGCTGAAATAATGGAACAGTTATTCAACAGAATCAAATTTTTACGTATTGATGAACATGGTCCAAAGATGGGTGAAATTACGAATGAATGTCCATTAACGGAACCTTACTTCACAAGATTTGTCGCTAATGACGGTAAAGAGTACCAGTTGGCCAACAATGGATGGATTTGGGATGGGAATCCATTAATCGACTTTGCTTCTAACAAGGCTAAATCTTATTTGTTGCGTGAAGTCATCATCTGGGGTGATTGTGTCAAGTTACGTTATGGTTCAAAACCTGAAGACTCTCCACACCTATGGGAACGAATGACTAAGTATGTGGTTCAAAATGCCAAAATATTTGATGGGTTCAGAATTGACAACTGCCACTCCACTCCATTGCATGTTGGTGAATACCTATTGGATATTGCAAGACGTACAAATCCACATTTATACATCGTTGCAGAACTATTTACGGGTTCTGAAGAGATGGATAATATTGTTGTTGAAAGATTAGGTATAACCTCTTTGATTCGTGAAGCTATGCAAGCTTGGTCGGTTGATGAATTATCACAATTGGTGTACAAACACGCTGGCTTTCCAATTGGGTCTTTCCAACCTTTAGCATTGGACGACTTTGCATATCCAGAAGGCAATATCGATAAATTGGTTCATAATCCATTGTCAGAAATTAGACTACCAGCTATTGTAAAACCAACAAGAACTCATGCAATGTTCATGGATTGCACACATGACAATGAAACTCCATTTGATAAGAGAACGGTGGAGGATACTTTACCGAATGCTGCTCTGGTTTCTTTATGCTCTACAGCTGTTGGTTCGGTTTTTGGATATGATGAATGTTATCCTCACTTGTTGAATGTTGTTAACGAAAAGAGACAGTATACTTTTGGTGAAGGTATTGGTGAAATCAAGGCCAAATTAAACAAGATTAGGGAATTAATTTCAGAATCTAGTTATAACACTTTGGACCATGAAATGCATGTTCACCACGAAGACCAATACATTACTCTCCAAAGATTTAACTGCAAAACTGGTGAAGGTTGGTTCTTAGTTGCGAGAACTAAATTTTCTCAAGGTGCTGATCAATGGTTGGCGCCAATCGTATTAAAGGGTACTGCTGTTGTACCTGAATTTGCATATTGTTTAGAAAGAATTGGCGACCCAAAGGATGATAAAAAATTCATTAATTCCGTGCCAGTTCAAGTTAAAAAATTGGAAGATCCAAAGATTGAGTACTCAAACAATGACTCTACAATCATATTACCTGACTATTTCCCACAAGGTTCCATTATGGTCTTGAGAACAAAATCTGAAAATGTTAGCGAAAAACTAGACAACTATATCAGAAACGGTGCCATTCAAGCTGCAGAGGATTTGACTTTGATAGATTTGAACACACTATTATACAAATGTGAATCCGAGGAACGTGATGCAAGTGGTGGTAATGATGGATGCTATTTTATTCCAAACTATGGTCGTTTGTGCTATGCTGGTTTGCAAGGATGGATTTCAGTCTTAAAACCCGCCATACGAGAGAATAATTTAGCACACCCAGTTGCAGAACATTTAAGACAAGGTCTATGGGCTCTTGAATATGTTATCAACAGATTAAACAAGTATAGAGATGAAAAGGGAATTGACAAATTTAGAAAATGGTTATCATCAAGATTGGAGAAAGTCAAGAGTGTCCCATTTTTTTTGGTTCCACGTTATTTTGCATTAACTATAGGTATTGCTTATGAAGCATTGAGATTCAAGGCATTGTCATTGTTACCAGCTCCAATGCAAAAAGGTAACCTATTTTTACAAAGTTTGTCTTTGACTTCTGTTCAAATGCTTGGGGTCTTAAAGTCTACATCATTGGTACCATTCAAGCAAGAACCATGTATGTCTGCCGGTTTACCACATTTTAGTTATGATTACATGAGATGCTGGGGTAGAGATATCTTTATTTCTTTGAGGGGTCTTCTGATTGCAACTGGTCGTTTTGAAGAAGCCAAAGCGCATATTTTGGGGTTTGCTGCAACTTTAAAACATGGTATGATTCCAAACTTGTTGGATGCTGGTAGAAATCCACGTTACAATGCAAGAGATGCCGCTTGGTTCTTTTTACAGTCTGTGCAAGATTACGTTACTCATGTTCCAAATGGTACTGAGATATTGAAGGAGAAAGTGAAGAGAAGATTCCCATTGGATGATCGTTACATCGCATTTGACGATGCTGAAGCATTTTCATATGAAAGTACCATTGAGGAAATTGTGTATGAAATATTAGCACGCCATGCTAAGGGTATTTCATTCAGGGAAGCTAATGCAGGGTTTAAATTGGATTGTCAAATGAAGGATGAAGGGTTTAATGTTGAGGTTCATGTTGATTGGACAACTGGGTTTGTTCATGGTGGATCTCAGTTTAACTGTGGTACATGGATGGATAAAATGGGTGAAAGTGTTCGTGCACATTCTAAGGGTGTTCCAGGTACACCAAGAGATGGTGCCGATGTTGAAATTATTGGGTTATTAAAAAGTGCGTTGAGATTTGTTTTGGAATTACATGAAAAGAAACTCTTCAAATTTACTGAAGTGGACAAGGGAAATACTGGGGATAAGATTACATTTAAGGAGTGGAACAACTTGATTCAAGAGAATTTTGAACGTTGTTTCTACATTCCAAAGTACAAGGAAGATGATACCAATTTTGATATTGACTCTTCGATCGTTAACAGAAGAGGCATTTACAAGGATGTTTACAAATCCGGTAAACCATATGAGGATTATCAACTAAGACCAAACTTTCCAATTGCAATGGTAGTTTCCCCAGAATTATTTACTCCAAAACGTGCATTGGGCGCATTACTTGTTGCCGACAAGGTTATTAGAGGGTTTGTTGGTATGCGGACTTTGGATCCATCTGATTTGAACTACAGACCATATTACAATAATAGTGAAGATTCTGACGATTTTGCAACTTCTAAGGGTCGTAACTACCACCAGGGCCCAGAATGGGTATGGGTATATGGCTACTTCTTGAGAGCTTTTCATAGTTTCCATTACATACAAGAGGTTTATCAAAATGCTAAAGGTGAACCATCATCCGGATTGAGCCAGTTGATTAATTTTCGTTTGAAGAATCACAGAGAATGGATCGCATCTACACCATGGGCAGGTTTGCCTGAACTAACTAACAAGGATGGTGAAGAGTGCCACGATTCTTGTGCAACACAAGCCTGGAGTTCTAGTTGTTTGTTGGATTTCTACTTCGATCTATGGACATCTGGTTTGACATACTGATTTGATTTATAAATATATAACATTTGGATTATAATACTACTTATCTTACATTATTTAAAGCATTGTACTAGTATTTAACGATGCATAACTATGCATGATTATATAACAAAGGCTTATGTAATATATGAATCAGCAATTAAATTAGGCGTAAACAAACCCACAATTTGATCTGGTTATCTTTCCTTAGACGCTTTTATAAGAGAAGCAGATGTCCTCAGACATATCCAGAGTCACGACTGAATGTCTTCATCTACCAAGCGGGATAAACTGGGCCAAGTGATCCAAAACTTCTTTCTCAAGGCAGCGAATGTTATCATAAGGTCCAGAATTAGTGAGCAAGACGCCATCAGCGTAACCATCAATAACAACAAGTTCAACAAGTGGTTTAATATAGACACTGTTGATATATCAAGGGAAGACTTAAAACTATGGAGAACCACACAACCACCGTACTCCCCAATGGTTATTGAAATATACTTGGATATGCGCGATTTGAGTTTGAAACAATCTTTAGTGTTGAAGGATGAACAGCAAAATGCGTTTAATGTGAACACAAGTAAGAGTGAAGTGGTCATTGAAAGATGGCTGATAGAGTTTGACACACAGGAGTTTGACTCTAGTGTTGAAATTGAACTACCATCACTTTATAAGAGGTTGATTGTGTTATTTAGATACTTGTACACTTTAGCAAGGTTATTACCAGCCTACAAGTTAAACAAGAGATTTACCAAAAGAAAGCTGACCAAAAGCCCATTGAACTTGGGAGTTCGTATTTTGGATGGGAATAGACCAATAGTTTCGAAAGGTCGTATTGGATTAAGCAAATCCATTGTAACCACAACAGAAGAGCATTTGAAGCAAAAACTCATTACCCCAATCAAAACAAGCGCCGGTACATTTAGAATATCAGTGTCATACAGAAAACATTATGATTTTGAACTTGGTGATAATGAAGAAGTGCTTTCATCTCATTTTATTAATATCGACAAGAATACCACAGAAAGAAACAGTATTCTAATTTCAACATCTGCCAATTCTACTACCGCAAAACTAAGCATTCCAATACAGAGGAAGGTGTTTAAAGCTGGTACTGCAAGTTCTCCTCCACTGAGTAGTAATTCTCCAATTGGAAGAACTGGTTCATCACTGGCATCTGTTACACAAACATTAAGAAACCAAAGAGCGGGTTCAGTGAATTCGTTCACAGCACCAGTGAGTTCACCCATTCCTAAGTCAGTCGTGTCATCATTAGGATCAGTTGCCATAAATGTTCCTACAAATACCAATGCAATTTTTCATAATAACACTACGGAGTTGAATTCAGGTGGGAGCACGCCAAAATATTCCTCTTCTTTCGGAAAGATTGCAAGAAGATCAAGTATCAGAAGATCTTCCAGCGTTGAGAGAGGCATTTCATCAAGTGCTGGAACTACTCAAAGTCTAAGGAATACACAGGGTGGGGCTGTGCCAGATGATGACCTCAATGAGTTTATGAAAATGATTGATTCCAAACAAGATTTGAAACTAAAGTTTTCCCCAAATATTCAGGATTCATTAGGTAAATTCCAGTTGATGAGAAGCAAAAATGATACATTAAGTGACAGTTTGACAGCCAGTTTATACTCTAAGGCTTCACCTCCTCCAGCTTTGAATTCTTTACAAAGACAAGAATTTGAGAGAACAGACCAACCACCACCATCACCACCACAACAACAACAATACCGGAGACCATCATTATCTACACAGCTACAACAAACACAAACAGATTCTGCACATGCCACATTGATGCCTATAAGAAATTCACCAGGCTCAATTTTTTACACCAGGACTTCAGCTTCATCATCACCCAGATCTGTTCCAAGTTACATACCAAACATCCATTCCAGAATGACACAAGCTACGGACAACAAAAGTTCAGAATCACTATTGCTATCTTCTGACACAAACCAAGTATCCAGAGCGGGTTCGGCCTCACCTGGTTCTATTATGCTGATGAGAAAAACATCAAGAAATTTTACTATTGGACCTTCCAACCCTACTATTTATGCTACAAACGTTCATGCAATTGTTCACAGAGATTCACTTTCCAACAACCCTCCAAATAGAATTGTTCGTGCTGCACAAGATGCTGAACATGATGACGATGATGATTTGTTATTCACTATGAGCGACATGACCTTGAATAAATGAGCCTTTTATGACATTGATAGTTAGGTAGTATGAAGTATGTACTAGTATCTTTTGTCACTATTTAAGTAGCATTATCAATTACAAAACTTGTTTCTTTTAATTTTTTATAGATATTACGAGACCATTGGGACTGGATATTATGGTATAGGGGACTGATAAAGTCCATGAAGTCTCTCTTTTGAAGACTTTCTGCTCTACTAATATGCTAGCAACTGGTATAATTTGATTTATAGTTTACAAAATACCTTCGTCCTTCAACTCCTTAACAACTCTTTCATATCTAGCATCACGTTCTTTGTGAAATGTTTCTAGTTGCTTTTCAAACTCCTCTTTAGACAACCCATCACTCCAACGAAGCTTGTAGAATGGGTGGTCCTTTGGCAAGAAAGACTGACCTTTAATACCATAAACGTTTTCTCTAAACGTTGCCCCCTTTTCTGGGACCGCATACTCCTTCTGAGCCAATCCTTTCTTTTGTAATTCTGGGATCAGATAGTTGACGATGTCCTCAAAAGTTTCAGGCCAAGTTGCATAAGCGAAATTGACACCATCTAAATCGGTGTATTCGACCCAGTGTTCAAGTTTATCTGCAATTTCCTTTGCTGTACCAATAAACTCTCTTGTTAAAGAGCCTCCAATTGCAGTGTTTTCCGCTAGGAAACGTCTAGTGACTTTAAACCCCGGGTTGTCCTTGGTTAAGTTATCAACAAGCGATCTCATACCATTAGACTTGACGTATTTCAACTCTTCATCCCATTCATACACACTCAAATCAATACCAGTCCAACCGGCAAATAGAGCCTGAGCACCTTCCAAATCAATGTATTTCAAAATCTCGTTAAACTTTTCATGAGCCTGCTCATTAGTTTCACCAATGATTGGAGTTAGCTGGGTCAAGAATTTGATATGTTCCCTTTTTCTACCAAACTTGTTGATTGCAATGTACTTCATCTTTTCTATTGTTTTCTTGATGGTTTCAATGTTACGACCACCAACAAAGATAACCTCTGCATTTTCAGCTGCAAATAGACAGCCCCTTGGAGAAGTACCTGCTTGAACAATAACCGGGAAACCTTGTGGCACAGGTTCAGAAATGCCTGGTCCTGGAACCTTGAAGTATTTGCCGTTGTGATCGATACTACGGACCAAGTCTGGGTCTGCATACAAGTTTCTTGTTTGGTCATAAACAACAGCATCATCTCTCCAGGAGGACATGATAAGTTTATAAACCACATGTGTGTACTCTTCAGTCTTGACATATCTCTCATCATGATCTGGTAATGGTTCCCCATTCAACAGTTGAGCAGCAGTGGAGTTCAAGTAGGAGCCAACAATGTTCCATCCAACACGACCCTTTGTCAAGTGATCCAAGGATGCGAGTCTTCTAGCCAAGTGGTATGGGTGTTCAGTGATTGTACTAAAAGTAATACCAAACCCCAGATTTTGAGTGACAGCAGCCATTGCAGTAACTGGGGCAGATGGTTCATTTTTAGGGACGTTTAAACCAGAAGAGACGGCAGGAACAAAGTTTGCTGGTCCTTTATAGTCATCGTAGATTGTCATGGCATCGCCCAGAAACACAGCATGGAATTTCCCTTTTTCGAGCAATTGAGCTAATGAGGTCCAGTATTCGAGATCTTTATAAGTTCTTGAGCGATCTCTTGGATGCTTCCATTGGCCTGGGAACTGGTGGCCAGAAGCTGCATTCTCAAACGCATTGATGATCAACTGTTTCTTGACCTTTTGTTTCTTTGCTGGTGGATTAGACATCTGTTGGGGGGTGTTCACGATATTCGATAGTTGTTGGTTCATTGTTCAGTGGGTCGATGCTCTTGTGTTTTTATTTCACTGGCTGGAGGTGTGGCTGTCCGTTACAAAGCCATCGTCTTTCAATTTGTGAAGAATGCAACAGAGATCATCAGTGGTACGAAGTGAGAGTTGTTCAGTGTTAGTGTCAGTGTTTGTGCTGCCGTTCTGGTTGGTTCAACTATATTCTGAAGGTGTTAAAGTATATCACTGTAAACCATAATGTGGTGTTCCATCCATGTCACAGCACAGGTAACAAAGACCTGTATATGTATATATACCAAGTAAGACAAACAACAAGAGCACGAGTGAAAACGAGTGAAAACGAGTCAGAGAAATATGTTTATCGAGCTCCTAGTCAAATCATTGACTAACGTTCTTTTAAGTCACAAGTAACTACTGTAAAAAAAAAAGGTACCCGATTCCTGACACATGTGCAAGACCTACATCATCTCACAATCTCAAACAGAGAGGCGAGTGACAGTTTTTGCCATATTCAACCCGATCTCGAAAGTTGGCACCCTTTGGAGGTGTTCTGCTTGGTGCCTTCTCCATCTTGAGACACAAGTACGCTAACGGCTAAAATACAACTCGAGTCCAACCGTCTCATATGCCCATCTGCAACACACTGCCTTTGCATGCCAAGTTCAACTAGTCAAACTGAAACGCATTTTGAGGGGCACATCCCGTCCAGCCATGGAAAGCTGTGCAATGTGCATCAGTTTAAGTTTTAGAGATCAGCCGAAGCATCTCTGTGGGGCACCCTTACGTTGAACCCCTACGTTTGAACACGGAAATGGGCGAACAGGTGACACCGCATCATCCTTTGCATAATGTGATGTGCATTACGCGCATTGTCTGTTCCTGAAGAGCTACACTCTCTGACAACGAACGTTCGTCTTTGATTTTGGTGCTGCACGGCTGCACGGTGTAAACCGCTTCTAAACATCAACTACTGTAATCTTTCATAACAAGTGGTATAGGGCCAAGACTAGTCTCTTTTTCCTCTTTTCTGAAGACCGTTGATCATTAGAATTACTTGCAAACTCAAAAAAATTATTAGACACAACCATTGCATCGTCGGTATGTTAGATAATGATTCTTTACTGGTAAATCGTTGAGCTTTGTTCTTGGTTATACCTGAATATTGCACGAAGTTATTTTGCAACAACAAAATGCACTCCAGTACAAAAAGAAAGGAATTAAAACTTGTATATTATCTTTACAGATTGCAATTATTTATACACTGACATCGATCAGGAAGATCTTTTGCTACTTATAACAACACATTTGATTTACTCAATATCTAATGGGTTTCAAAATTATAAACCAGAATCTAAACCCTTTTGAACAATTGCAACAAACTTGTCAAGATCTTCTTTGTTGTTATACAAACCAAGAGAAACTCTAACACCGCATCTATACTGCGTAACAAAAACATTGTTTTGGACAAAGAAATCAACCCACTTAGGGTTCATTAATGGAAGGACATTACTTTGAGGAGATCTTTGAGAAGGATCATCAGTACCCAATGTCTCAACACCGATAGTTCTCAACTTTTTTCTCAAATATGAACCCAGATCCTTCAAGTACCCTTCAACATTATTCATACCGACTGAGTCAAGGAAGCTAATATAACTACCCAATGAAATGATTTGAATCATAGCCTTATTCAAATGTTCAAATCGTTTAGCAGTGGTGAATGTTGAGAAGTCCTTTCTAACCGTTAAATCAGGGTTTAAGTTTGAAATAGAACCTGCACACAAAGTTGGAGGGGTATTCTTCAACAGAGGAATCACCTTCGGATTAACATACAAAATACCAGAACCTGTTGGTGCGCTTAATCCCTTATGGACACCAAAAGCACAAGCTGACATTCCAATTTCTTCAACATCAATTTTACCAAAACCAACCTCTTGAGTAGCATCAACCAGAACAAGGATTCCCTTTGGAATAAATGCATCACATATGGACTTAACATCATTCTTCAAACCAGAGTGGAACATAACTGAAGAAATACTGATTGCTTTAGTCTTAGAGTCAACATATGCCATGAAGTCTTTTGCAGTGAATGGCTTCAAATTTCTTTCATCAGTTTTGATCAATCTAACCTCTAAACCTTGCTCTTCTAAACCTAACCAGCCAAAACCTTGATTGGGGTGTTCACCATCAAGCATCACCTTCTTTAATTTTGATGGATCTTTGGAATAAGTTCACACCTTCAGATGTATCTCTGGTGAAGGCGATGTTTTCAGGACTTGTATTTAGAAAATTGGCAACTCTAACACGAACTTCTTCACATTCATCATTAAAACCTGGCTTGGAATGAACATTATTCAAAGATTCTGTAGCATAGTGAATAATTGAATCATAAACAATTTTGTTCGCTGGTGGTTCGAAAGATGAGTTCAAAAACACCAATTCAGGATGGTCCGCAACACCAAGGCACGAAATGCTTCAATTTGTTTGTTTGAAACAGTCATAATGATCCTTAGCGCGAGTTCTATTGAAATATAGAAAATCCATGCCCAGGAACATCTTGTTATACCTCTTTTATAGACCATCACACCGGACAGAGACGTAGATGCACGAGGTGCATTATCTGGCGGAAGTTGAATCTCCATCAGTTGAAAAACAAATCACCAGCGGCGCAAAGTGTTGGAACGCCTTCTCAAACAAATAAATAATTCTGTTATATTATGTTGTATTGCTTATCTTTAATTTGGATAGCAGGAGACATAACATTCTGAACATGAATGTCATCATATAGGAAGTTGATTATAAGAAGTCAACAGTTGGCTAGGAGTGATCAACCCAAAAAATTATAGTCCTATAACAAACCCCACAACAATGACAGAATTAGAACTTTTCTCTTTGAAGAGTAGTCATACAAACAAGAAGAATATGACACCAACGCAAGTTGGGGAGGTTTTCGATATAACATCTTTTGAAAATCAGGATAATGAAGAACAACATCAAAATCCAAAATTAAAACGTGATTTCAAGCCCAGACATGTGAATATGCTGGCTATAGCTGGTGCTATTGGCACAGGTTTGATTATAGGTACTTCAACTGGTTTGAAAAGAGGTGGACCAGCATCATTGTTTATTGGTTATTCTATTACTGGATGCTTGTTGATTAGAATAGACCAACTTCTTTGCTTTATTATAAAACTTTTTAGAAGTGTCACCATAACAATCTTCACTCTCAGTGACGTCCTTATAAGATTTAACATCGGCTCCAAGACAGCAAATTGCATATATAAGTTCTTCGCTGCAATATGGAAGCGATTTCTTAATATCATCTTTTCCTTTGAAAAAATCCATGAGAAATGATTCACGATGAATGAAAAAACAAAGATCTGGGTATCTCCATTTAAAAAAATTACCAATGTATTTCAGGATCCAGGAGTTGTGGAAGTTTTCAAAGTCCAGTGGTTCTTGTGTGGTTTCCTGCAAGCTAGTTCCAGATGGGATAAAGATTGAAGATGGACCGTATACCGATAGCACACCGTTATGGGAATCAGCAATAACACTATAGTCAGTATTAAGGCCAGCACCCTCGACATATGATGGTTTTGATGATTTATTTTTCTTTAATAATGTTTTCAATGTCGCGCTACCTGCGACTCCAGTGACTTCACATAGTTGTTTGAGTACTTGACTGCTCTCTTGTCATCACCTTTTTGGATACATTTAACATCGAGTTTCTCACACAATGAACATTTAGGACTCTTTAAATCACATTTTCTCTAATAACAATCTATTGTTAATCTGGCTTCTAATAACAAAGGTCTGAAAACACACATACCTTTCTCTTTCGGCACAGTTCACACCTATAGCCAAATCGTTAGGACCAGGTGAATTTGAAAAGTTATTAAACAAACATACGCCATTCTCTTAGCCCCTGCAACCATTATCGACAAGAAGAAATGAATCGTGGTTTATCAACTGTCATATGGAAAAATTATTTTAACATTAATGCCAGAAAACGGACGGAAGTTGAATCTCCGCCTCTGTGTTATTTGGATAAGTTATACATGTAATTTAAAGACTTGAAGATTTCAATATAGAAAAAGCAGAGAGAACAACCAATGCTATTTTCAATAATATAAAGATAGATATGCTTATCTGTTGTCTTATTTTATTTACTCTGGATTACAACCTAATTATACAGCTGGTTGACTTTATATCTTATCATAAAAGCCCGTAGTGTGGTTGGTCAATATATAAAACTGGGAAATCTTAAATGACATTGCAAATATCATGGACAACATCATCAACTTTTCAAAAGTTGATTCACTCAAATTGCGGAGGTGGAGGTGGAGGTGGAGGTGGAACTGGAACTCTTTTGATCAAGTATATATCTGGTCAATCTGTTTTTTTTTTTTTAGAAAACCCAAACAAAACCAAACAAAACCTCAATAACGTGTTAAAGATGTTGTCTGTTTGTAATGTAATATAACCTAAAGTTTAGAGAAACCGTGATTAAGTTTGGATATAGCATATTTTGGTGTTTGTATAAATCTCTGCTGCTGTGATTTACTAGTTGGGGATCTACAGTTTGTGTGGTCTGAATGCCCCTAACAACGCTTATGTTTTTATTAAGGACTCTGTTCCTGAAAAATGTCTAATGAATCCAATGAATCCAATGAATCCATGGGTCTGTTGGTCTGTTGGTTTGGGTCATTGTGTCTAAATAATAGGGAACAGTTTTGTGCATGGTACCTCATTTACGCGTGGGGGGTTTGTGCGCCGCTATTTTAAGGCATCGGGCGTTTTGGTTATAATGATGATCTGTGCTTGTTTAGGGTTTGTTCGAACCTGCATAAATCCCGAGTGAGATGCTCAAAGACTACACTGGAGGGGAAAGACCCCTACCATACCGATTCCCCTTTAAATTCCTGCCTTGTTCTAAAATTGGATTCTACGAGTGCCTTCGGTTACTTGTTCAGTTTCTTTGCATAGCTTTGTTGAGTAACGAACGGTGCTTTTATGCCAAGTCTTGATACAACCATGATCTTCTTTGGAAGTAACAAAGAGGCTCTTTGAGGGGGATACCTTCTGGTTTGAGAAGCGGGACCTGCTGCGGACTACGTCCTTGCATCATGTCTGATCATGTTATCTGCACGAGCATGAATATGGATACACGGCTGCATGTATGTGTCGATGTGCATCAATATGAAGAGACTTTTGTTTGTGATTATAGCCATAGTTAATAGTTAGTCTGTTGCGACAGTTGTTTGTTTATTGGTATCCATTGGTTTTTTTGCGCTCCTTGTTTTGTGCCTTTATTACTTGAGGGACTTTGTGATGAATGAGGCCTCTTTTGGTTGCTACGATGGAACTTGTTACGTTTTCTACAGTGTTACTCAACGCTTCAACCGACGACTAAGACGTGATAAACTAAACCACTCAGGGTCTGCGCAAGGTCTGCGCGACACGGTCTACATGAAAGAACCCACAACAAGCATTGCTTTTGTGTTCATGTTGTTCTTTTACTGAATTGGGGTTGCTTTATGTCAAGATTGGGACAGTTTTACCGTAATCGAAGCACCGATTTATCGGTATATGACGCCTCCAGATGTCAAGAAGAGCAAATTATTGTTGATGTGTATTACTCATTGTATCTTTTTGATTGGATAATCATCCCTGCTTCAAATGTACCCCTTCCAGGCACACACCAGTACTGAACATATGGTTGTTTACTTTTATCTTGTTTTGAAGCTTTGATTCTTGTTGTTCCCCTCTGTACAACAAAACAACAAAACACGGTCGACCAGCCTTCTCTTCTTGCATGGACTCCTGTCTGCGTCCCTTGTTGATACTTTTGGCTTTGGACAATTATAAATACTGGTCATTCCTCTGGTTCTCAATGTCGAAAAAAGATGAATCTTCATAAACTTCTACACTCGTTTACTCTATTTACCAATCTGAACAATGAAATTCTCAACTACTGCTACTGTTGCTACTGCTTGGCACTCAATTATCTTTGCTGCTCTTTCATCTGCTGCTGTCACCTTTTACCCATTCACCACCGATTTGAACCCATATGGTGATTACTTGGTTAGAAGATCTTCTAACCCAGCTGATCCATACTTTGTTGGTGACTCTTCTGTTGGTAAGGTTGTGACCTTCACTGTTAATGATGATGGTACCCTCCAAGACAGCGATGGTTACTACTTGACTTTTACTACTGATGAAAATGGTAATGGTCCAGCATCTTTCTTCCCATCCAAGAACATTACCAACTTCAATGGGTTTTCTGTTGATCCCGAATCTAAGCAACTGTTGTACCAACAAGGTAACGCATTTATTGTTTGTCCAGTTAATGACCACAAGGCAATTTTTGCTGGTGGTAATTCCAACTGTGGTGTTCAAGATTCTAGTGTTCCTATTGGCATTTCAATTGACGCTGCCATTACTGTCGATGTCATGAACGCTGCTCCAAAGTTTACATTATGGGCTGATGGTGATAATTTGGGTGATGGGTTTGTCAAGACCAATGTTTTGTCACCATGGGCTTTAACTATTGGTGGTGATGGTGATATTGCCGAATTCACCTACTTGCCAAACCACAGAGTCTACGATCAAAATGACTTTTTGGTCATTAACACTTTGGTTGATGCTGCTGATGTTGTGGGTGAACCTCTCAGATACAATCAAATCACTGACGGTGCCGATGCTATTTCCAACTTTGTTATTGCTGACAACAAATTGACTGTAAACACACAACCTGATGATCCAGATACTGGTAGTTTGACTACAGAGTGGTATGTCTGCGCCAATGGTTCCAACAACCAATGGTCTTACAATGGGTTATGTGGTCCAAATAACAATGGTGATATCACTGGCCAAGTTGTTAACTTATATTTGAATCACACAGAATCTGCCAACACTACCTCTCCTGCAGCTCACTCTTCTACCTCTTCATTGTCCTCTTCTATTTCCTCAGTTGTTTCCAGCTCTTCTACTTATGACAACTCCACCGTTGTTTCTTCTTCTTCTGCTGCTACCTCTGTTGTGACCTCATCCACTACTCCATCAGCTTCTGGTGTAATCACTTCCACTGCCACTGAGAACGATGAATCCACTACCGTTATCACCATCACTTCCTGTTCCTCTAATGTTTGTACTGAGGTTCCAGTTACCACTGGTGTCACTGTTGTCACCTCTACTGAATCCGGAATTGTTACTGAATACACCACTTACTGCCCATTGACCAGCTTGACCACAGCTGAGACCTCTACTGCTACTGAATCAGTCTCCACCGAAGATGTTACTACTACTTCAAACACCATTGTTGAAAGTGACTCCACTGTTACTTCTGTCCAGACCATTACCAAAGGCGAGACATCTGTTCCAGAAGTAGAAGCCTCAACCTCTATCACTTGGTCTGTTCCAGTTGTTGCTTCTACCACTGCTGCTATCTCTACTTATGAAGGTGATGCTAACAGGGTTTACCTCGGCTCAGCTGGAATTATGGCTGCTGCTTTGTTGTTTATCTAAGATTTATTAGATAGAGTTTTTGTATCTTAAAGCTACGTATATACTATAATTGAATACAAATATGTGCCATTTAATGTTGTAGATGTTTTACACCAACCACTTTGACATCTTTTGGATCAACACCAACTGCACATTGGTCGATAAATCTTGAGCAGCCTCCACCCATGGCTTGATGAACTCCTCAGAATAGTTCTTGGATGTCTTCACGACATCATCCAGTGTTTCCACTACACTCTTTTTAACAGGGGTTGACCAAGTTTGTTTCTAGGTACGTTTGGTCTATGGAATGAGGTATGTATCAACTTGGCAAGCTTCCCAGAAAAGATGTCGAATAGTTACGAATATGGAATTATTATTAATATTAGTCGTGTAAGAAGGACGAGTAAAACATAAATGAAAATAGAAAACAGAGCAAAAAAAAAAAAAAAAAAAATAAGAGTAATAATGATATAATAATGTGAAGTGAAGTGAGATGAAGTGAAATGAGTTAAGCACTGATTGTGGCAGCACTTTTTTCATTTGATAAAGACTCACGAACGGATTCATGAGTGGTACTGGCAGAGTCTGAAAAGTTGTCTTCATTGGCTGTGATCTTAGTGTCGTAGTCATACTTGATACCAAACTCCTTGATAGTGAGCCAACTTGGGATCAATGCGATGGCCCATAGACCAAAGTTCAAGTAAGTACCACCAACTTGGCCAAAGACCTTGATGGATGCCAAACCATAAGAAACTGCTTGGACAGCAGATTCAACTGCACGTAGCAAAGCAGTTATACGAATAACTTCTTGTTGATCATTGGAGATGTTTGCAACAACAAAGTACAAGAACATGTAATTCAGTTGGAAACCAATAATCCAAAAGATGAATAGGGCAAACCCACGGCCAAACCCAGCATCATTCCAGTCAAGAGTTGGTAGAGTCTGACGGTATTCAGTAACGATAAATGTACCCCAGATCCACCAGCCACCTTGTGTGATAATGATAAATAGCCAGGCATAACGAGCCTTGAACTTTAGGGGAAATCTCTTGGAGTCTAGGAAAGCACCTAGAATGTTACCAGCAATCAATGCAACAACACCAGATAAGAAAGAGCCCAAACCTCTAGCACGAACAGAGAACCAGTCACCTTCATAGGTGAAGAAGACAGCCTCACCATAGACAGCTTGTGCAATAAGTGGGATAACGAGTAAGAATTTTTTGGATAGCAATAGTTTTGTGGTACTCTTCAACTCAGACCAGGTACCATCTTGAATAGCCAGGTCAACCTTTTTACCATCTGTACGTTGAACTTGCCAAGGTTGAGACAAAAAGATCCCAACAAAAGGAGCCAAAGCTTGGATGGCAATGAATGCCTCAAAGACATGGTACGAAACTTTACCAGAAGTTTCACGGTTGGCATTAACACCCAAGTTGATTGCCCCACCGATGATTTGACCACCAACACGGAAACTTAGCCATAGACCCAAGTAACGGCCACGGTTGTATGGTTCTGGGTAGGAGATTGCAACAGCAGCCTCTGTTGCCCAGAAGACACCAGCCGACAGCCCACACAGAGCAGCGCCTAGTAGAAGTAGCCAGTCTTTACCGAACTTGTTATTGACGTATAAACCGGCAGCGTATGGGCAGTACCCAATAGTGCCCAGCATAAAGGTGGCCTTGACACCAATATAACGAACAATGACACTTGAAAAATAGCAGGTCACAACCATCAGACAAAAGGTCAGTGCGTTAGCAGCATCGACGGTGTGAGGAGACTCTTCACCACCACCGCCGATGGAGTTCATGGCACCCCAAATACCTGGAGCACATAGGTTACAGAGTCCTAAAAGAATACTGTTTGTCAAAGTTGAACGGTACCATTTCTTGACTGGGTGGTAGACCGAGCCATCAGGGTTTCTTCTATAGTCATCAGACTCGATGTCGTGAGGGTTCTTTAGCTCTTGAGTGTTAATGTCATCAGCATCAGCAGAAGCAATAGAAGCAGCAGCAATAGAAGCAGCAGCAGGTTGGTTCTTGTCCGACATGTCTGTGTTTTGCCCAAAGCAGTATCTTGTCGGCCCTCATGTCATCATGGTGGAGTTGAAGCAAGGACTACGTGGTGTATTTAAAGACATACAGCAGTCGAGAGCGCTGGTGAATCACGAATCACAGCCTGGTGCTGTTCAGGCGTATCAGCCACAAGAATGAGTTTTTTATGAATAGGATGATGTAATTATGTGTCTTTTTTTTTGGCACATTGTATTATTGTATTGTGGTACATTGTGGCATTGTGGGTGTGGTAATTACTCCCAGATATCTGCCTCGGGAAGTATAATTCCACTGTGTTCTGTTCAGCGAAAACAACAGCCATGTCTTGTCATGGATAAAGTACACTACTCGATACTACTCGTCTCATTCCTGGAATCACACCGAGTCAAGTGTTCTGGGCCTCTGTGGAGAGAAACGCCATTACAATGGTGGCTGTTGTGGTGTCCAGATGTGTGTTTCACATTAGTAACATCAACCACTATATACTCTTGTTGCTGTTGCCTTTGCCTTTGCCTTTGCCTTTGGTTTCTTAGATCTTTAAGGAGGCCAGGAAAGGGTACGATATACCGTATTATTATGTCCGCTGTCACCGCTGCAAACACCGCTCTCAACGTCGACATCAAGCTGAACGACGGAAATTCAATTCCTGCAGTGGGCGTGGGTACTGTTGCCACGACGGATGAAGCTAAAGAACAACTGGTTGAGGTTGTCAAGCAGGCCATTCGCAGTGGGATTCGTCAGATCGACACAGCGTGGTACTATGGCACTGAACCTTATATCGGCAAAGCCCTGAAGGAGCTGTTTGATGCTGGGGAAGTGAAGAGAGAAGAGCTCTTTATCACAACCAAGGTATGGCCGGCATTGTGGGATAGAGCTGAATATTCCATCGACAAGTCCTTGCAAGATCTGGGGCTCGATTACGTGGACTTGGCGTTGCAGCATTGGCCAGTGTGCTATAAGGGGACGGACGTTCAAGGTTTGCCAAAGAACCCAAGGGATGCTAATGGTGTCATCAAGATTGATCAAAATGCTGATTACTTGTCCACTTTTAAACAATTGATCAAGATTAAGGAAACAACTTCCAAAGTCAAGAGTATTGGCGTCTCAAACTTCACTATTACACACTTGCAACGCACCCTTGATGAGACTGGGGTCGTTCCTGTTATCAATCAAGTTGAACTACACCCTAGACTCCCACAAGTTGAGCTTGTTGAATTTGCAGAAAAACATGGCATTAAAACAACGGCTTACTCCCCACTGGGTTCAACGGGAGCCCCATTGTTGAAAGAACCATTGGTTTTGGAACTGGCTTCCAAACACAATGTGACACCAGCTGTGATTTTGACCTCGTACCATATAGTCAGTGGTAGAATCGTCATTCCAAGAACAAGCTCAACTAAGAGAGTGCAAGAATACGTCTCTCTAGTACCTTTAACCACCAAAGAGGTTAAACAGCTAACTCAATTGGGTATTGACAATCCAAAAAGATTTGTCAACTGTGACTGGGCTGAGAACTTGGGATATCAACACTTCGAAAAGGCTGCTGTCATAAACAGTTAAATCGACACCGTATAGTTATGCTAATAAAACCCCCCAGGATTAAATATCTATTACAAACGTATGTAATACGCTGAATGTGATAATACACTTTCTAGTATCTCTAGTATCTCTAGTATTAAATTTCCAGCTATATTGATTTGTAATACATTATGTAATTCAAATGTGGCCCCGTCCAACAAATTTTTTTTTTTGGTCAAAAACAACGTATACTGGAATGGAAACTCATCTCGAAAGTGAAGGTTGGTCTTTTTATTATATATATTATTTTATATATCAATCATGATACAGTGGACTGAAGTTGCAAAGGAACAATCACCTGAGTCCTATCTGTACACTGGTGTCGTCAAGTCTTACTTGGGTTCCAGAGCTGCGTTGTTGATTTCAATATTGATCAGTTATGGTAGACAAACTGTGCGAGAATTATCTAAAAACACAAAGTTACCACTGTCTGTGGTGAAGAAAACGTTGGTCAGTTTGATCCAAATGAACTGTATCTCTCTGTGGAATGACAAATCAAAAGGTGACAGCACTTTCTACTACTTTAAAGAGGATGGTGTTTTGGCAATGCTATACGCTGGTGACATTATTGCTTATATTGACGAGCGTTATAAAGATGATTTGATCACTTCTATTGTCCAAAACTTTTTGACATTGGGTAACTTGACAGTCGCTGAGTACATTGCTTCCTTAGGTGCCGATGCAAAGGACAAAAACTATGTCAATCAAATTGAAATCAAATTTATGCAATTGACACAGGATAGATTCTTAATGCCAATCCAAATCACAAACTTTCATCCATTAAAGGAAATATGGATGCAAGTTTATAAGAAGGAGTATGCTAAGGTTGCAAAGTCTCAACCAACGCTATCTGAGTTGAGACGTAAGGCTACTGCATCGTTGGGTGCTAAAACTGAGTTTATGACTATAATGAACTTTGAACCAAAGGATTTGATGAAGAAAGATAATATTACTTCAGTGCTAAAAGTTAACACACACATCTCCCTGGCATTTAATTTGCAAAGGTTCTTGAAAACTAGAAGGTCACAACAATTAGTCAACTTGTGTTCACATAGGGTTGGTAAAATAACATCTATTATTTATGAGGCTGGTTTGAAATTCACTGAGAAAAACTCCCCAAGAATTTCTGAACCATTGCAGCTAATTGACTTGAATAATGAGCTTGGTGGTGGTGGTATCGATCCTAATGACAAGAGTGATTCCACAGTTTGTTTCAGTGCAAGGGACTTGATTAAACGTCTACCAAAAGACTTGCTACTGAAAGACTCCATTCTAGCGGGTCCACAAAAAAAGAGAAAGAACTCTAGTGGCGGTGATCAAGATGAAGATGGTAGAGTTTCAAAGCGTATCAAGACTGAAAACGGCTACACCGAGAACAAAAACAATAATAATGATATTAATAATGATAATGATGATGACAACGAAGATGAGAATGACGAAGACGACGATGAAGATGATTTTGCATTCATGGATGATAACGATGGTGATTCTGACATTGCAAACCTATCCATTGTTGACAAACATTTGAGAATATTGTCTGGGTCAAACATTCCATTTTTGAAAAAATCACCTAACGGTACTTACTACGTTCCTTACATGGAACTACTGCCTCGCCTAAAGAGAACTGTCTACGATTCCTTGTTGAGTGTTACTTTAGGTCCACAGAGCGCCAGGGTCCTGAGATGTGTCCGTGATAATAGATTGGTTAGTGAGAAATTCATCAACTCTACTGCCTTGTTTAAAGAGAAGGATGGACGTGCCTTAACTTCAACTCTGGTCAAACATAACTTTTTGGAAATCCAGGAAATCCCAAAATCTGCTGACCGTGCTGCATCCAAGTCTGTGTTTTTGTTTAAGATCAATGAGAAGCATACTTTTGATTTTAACAAGAGCAATGTTTGTTGGAACATGGGCCAACTTCTGGAAAAGATTGAAACTCTAAAATCGGAGAACCAGAGTCTGTTAACCAAAGTCAATAGAGACGATGTGAAGGGTAAAGAATCTGAATATTTATTACCAGCTGAATTGACACAACTAAACACTTTAAACGATGCTGAAACTGAAATGGTTATCAAGATTCAAAGATTATTGTGCATCTGGGAAGTTTTCAAGTTTTTTTAAAAGAAGACAAATACAAAGAAAAGAGGATTTTGTGTGGTGTCCCTCTGGGTACCTAAACACTAAATCCTATTGCATATTTTTTTGTAATATACATATACATATACCATTAGTGTAAGAGACAGTAAGATTTACGCTCGGAATAGCACTTGTATTACCGATTATTACCGAATCGGGTTAAATATAAATAAATAATAGAGAGCCCAAAAAAAAAAGAGTTGATCTTGGAAAATAGAATAAAAGGCCTAGCTATATAGAAGAGATAGGAAGAAGAAAAGAGACGCTATGAATATGGATAGGTACACAGCAGCATTCCAGTTCATGGACCGTGACAATGATGGAGAACTGTCGCCAGGTGATATCAAGAAAGTTTACAAGCAGTTGGGAAAGCCAGTGGATGATAAAGAGGTCGAAGCCATGTTTTCAAATGTGTCTAATCCACTAGAGTTTGCAGAGTATGCGACTATGATGTCTAAATCCATGGAGGCACTACCAGATAGGGTTGAGATACTGAAGGCAATTAAGGTTTTCTCTGATGACTTGGGCATTGATGCTAAAGAGCTGAAACAACATTTATTGAAGGCAGGGATGAGTAGTGCAGAGATTGATCCTGTGCTGCACAAGTTTGAATCTGAGAGAATGGATGGGCAAAAGATCTTCAAAGGCGGTGAGTTCTTGGACGCTATTACGAATTAACTGGGTTGATAATATACAATATAGGGGGATAACTAATGACTATTATTTTTATTTTTATAACACAATGTAGAGGGTGAGTGAGGTAGATGGATATATAGAGCTATCCATCATCTCATGAAAACAAAAAGAAAAAGAAAAAAAACCATTTCCAAACTAAGCACATATTTATAATTCAAACATCAATATCGACAATCAACTCGTCACAACCCCAGTCTTCGTAACTACCATCTGGCAAGTATCTTCTAATCACTAGCGGTATCTTCTTTTGGGCCAACTCTTTGGTAGCAATCTGTAGAGGATCGGTCTCACCTTCCAAATCAACCAGCACTGGAGCATTCATGGAGATTTGTAGGGCTCTGGTACCCAAGATTCTAGCTCTTTCGTACTTGGTCATGTATGGAGTTGTAGTTCTCTGGTCTCTTGGGATGGCTAGCTCCTTGGCAGTCTTCTTACGGGCTTGCTCCTGTGTAAACTCCTCGACTGGACCGGTACCACCGTTCACAATGACTCTGCCGTCTTCGGCAACTTGTTCAGTTGGAGCAGAGACATCATCGTAGTCTGAGTTGTATTCCTGTTCAAAGTCTTCAAAGTTTTCGTTGCCGTCGTTGAAACTAAACCTGTTAGAAAATATACCTAATGCAAACACTCAATGCAAACACTCACGCATCATCACCCTCGTAGTCACTCATCGTCGTAGCTGTTTCCTGCTCCTTCTCCTTCTTCTTCTTCTTCTTCTTCTTCTTGCAACAACAACGAAACTTCTTTTT